>OZ014471.1:21939357-22245093 GCA_963965965.1 Trididemnum nubilum | reverse complement strand
ATCAAGAACTACAAAAACCACCAAGGGAACCACAAGGGTACCAGAGATATCGCACCTCCGGGCGGGTAACATTGTCAAAAGAACAAAGCTATAGGGACCCCAAGTAGACTATCAAGAACTACCAATACAAAAACCACCAAGGGAACCAGAGATATCGCACCTCGTTCCCCGCCGGAGGTGCGATATCTCTGGTACCCTTGGTGGTTTTTGTAGTTCTTGATAGTCTACTTGGGGTCCCTATAGCTTTGTTCTTTTGACAAGGAACACTCGCTTGGCGTGATGCCTATGCATGATGTCGATTTGCAAGTTCTGTTCTCCGTCGATGCATTGCTTAATTTGGGTTTTCTCGTTGTTCTTCCGCCTGATGAGTCCCTTGAGCAAGGACGAAACCGGTCGCGGAAGCTCACCTGTGCAATTCCTGTGATGTTGTGATCATGGACCTGCTTGTTGATCGATGTTGTTGTTTCCTTTTCCATTGATTCGCTACGGTTCTCCGCCCGGAGGTACGATATCTCTGGTACCCTTGTGATTCCCTTGGTGGTTTTTGTAGAAAAACTGAAATGCTTATCGGAGGTTTAAACAGCTCTAGCTCGGAAACTAATTGAAGCAGAAAAATAAGTTTCGAATTTAGAAGCGCCTAAGAATGCATTTTTAGCTCTCAAATTTAAATTATAACGATTCCGACACTTTTTTTAATCATTAATTTGAGAAGTTTTTTTATCAGAAACAAAAACTCCGAAACCACCAAAGCTAGAAAGTTGAAATTTGGAGATATGATAGCCTACGTCTATATGTGAAGTTGTGACTTGCATTTTTGTAGGCGTTTGGGTAGACGCGCCGAAAACTTGTGATAAGGAATGATTTTCATCACATGCACACGTGCTGCTGTGGCCTAGTGGTTAAAAGCGCCAGCATATGAAAATATTGTGATTGAATAGACCTGGATTCAATTACGTAGTTGGCAATCAGTTTTCTCATACCACAATCATATTGAATCCAGCACATTTTTTTGATTAAGACAAAATCTCTTAATATTTTGACATTAGACATGATCAAAGGTTTTATTCTGTTAAGACTAGGGTTTTCAGACAATTAATTGTAACAATTAATTGCTTCAAAAGTTGCTCATACCAGTTACAGTTAATTGTTAAAATTGGGCAATTAATTGCACTTTTACGTTTTGGAATCATGGCGTGTTTACACCAAGTGCGAGGCAAAGCAAAATGTTATATTTGTGTTTTTTATTATACCTTTTACACTTACTTTGCACGCGAAGCAAAATACTACCATGCGAATATTTTGTTTGCAAAACAAATATAGCCTACACATGACTCACAATTGAGCAATTGTTGAGTCATATTCAAAGTGACTTAACAACACCAATGGTAATTAACTGAATAGTGAATGCTGGAATTTTGCACGATTCAATCAACGAAAAGGACGTGTTTTGCAAAATAAATTGTGTCAACTAATTAAGCAAGGTGTTTAAAAATTTACAGCAGATTTCAATAAAAAAAGATAAAAGCTAACAGCGATAAGAATAGGGTTGTTGCTCCTCATCAAATGAGGATAATTTTTGCTAAGCTAGCTCATAGTAATGGAACTTATGGGCCAACGGCTAGGCTAAGTGGTTAGGGCCTGTCTACACTGTGCGTAAAATCGTCAGCTTACGAGCGTAACCTTAGTTTATTTTAAACAACTTGCAGTTGTACGCTGGTAAGGTGGTATGTCGTGCGTCCCGAATTTTTGTTTAAAAGAAACTAAGGTTACGCTCGTAAGCTGACGATTTTACGCACAGTGTAGACAGGCCCTTAGGCTTGTCAGGTCAGCGCTGGAGAAAGACAAAAGTAAAAGTGGTTGAGAAAAGGTTAAAAAAAGACTATTTTATTAAAAGTAGCCACACTCCGACTCATCCGAGATAAATTATTAACACTGGAATTAACTTATTGAGCAAAGCGAAGAGTCTTGAGCGAAATAATGACGTCAAGCAAAAGTGTTTACTGTCAATGTAAATAGCAATTTCGCTTTGGAAATATTTTACGTTGCTTTGCTTCGCATCGCTTCGCACTTATAAGTAAAATTTCTTCAATAAAGTCAATTTTTCAGTTGTTAGAAGACAGAAGTAATAAAATAATGCAGGATCAAGAAGCTTAGCTTAAGGCGTCACTGCATGGTTAAAAGCTGTCAGAATAAAATCTAAATGGAATATAGCGAAGATCGTTGATAAGACGACCATCCGGGGTAAAACGTCCACAAGCTGTTACCAAAAAACTACAGCTTGGTTGTGGCACACTCAGGTTTTTGCTGCAGCATTTGCTCACCAATTTAATAATTTTTCAATTAGCAAGTTAATAGTAATAGTAAGTTAAAGTAATTATTTAAAAAGGATCTCCAGTTTGTTTCCAACTAACCACCCCACAAAAAATAGCTCAGTTCTATTTTATAAATCTTTAAAAAATACACATTGAAATTTCATTTAAAAAGCGCTTCACAATTGCTGCTTAGCCTACTAGATGTTAGTCGCTTACAGCAAATTGGTGCAGTGTAAGCAAACTATGTGACATACCCAAACGTGGCATCTCATTTCAATATAAGAGTTTTTGTGAAAAATGACGTCATAGTTTACCAATTAACTGTTTGCTATAAAATGGCAATTAATTGTATTTGTCCAAAATAAGCAATTAACTGTTTGTTTACGTTAGCAATTAAATTGAAAACCCTAGTTAAGACCCCCAACAATCAATTTTTTTAACAACTTAAGTCAGGGTGCTAATCTTTTTGATATCAGTAGATATTTAACAAATAAATACTTGGACATGTTTGGGGGGACCCCCCCGGAAATCCCCATACAAAACCCACCAAAATCAATTCTTTTAACGGCTTGCTAAGTTGTTAGTTTTCTTTTTATACTAGTAGTTATTTAACAGACTAATACTTGGTCAATGTTTTGGGGTACCACCACCTACGCTAAGGCTCCACTTTTTATCGATACCAGGATATTTGAGACAAAAATTTGGCATTCCCAAATGGAGCCGTAAAATCAATTTTTTAAACAGCTTGAACAAGGGCGTTAGTTTACTTTGATATCAGTAGATATCCAAGAGCTAATTTTTTTTACATGGTCTGGGGGTACCAACCCTCCGTAATCCCCCCAAAAATCACTTTTTGAAAGTTAAATTTAACAATTGATTTTCGTCAACTAGGTTCATGTGCTGTGCTGGCATATTTGTTAAAAGACGCCAGTTTTTGAAATTGAGGAGACTGAACAGAGCTGGGTTCAAATACTTAGTCGGACATCGGTTTTATCCAAACCACAAATAATTTTAAATCAAGATTTTGTTTCATCAGACGAAATCACTTTGTTAGCATTGCATACGATTGAGTTTTACAGAAATATTGGTAACCTTTAAAGTATGAAAGGGAGAATGATGGTGAAATGGAACTGGCGGAAGTCCCGTATTATTTTCCTCCGGCAAAATGAACATCTAGTTTAAGCTTGATTTTAGGAAGAATGAGATTGCTGGTCAAATTCACTAGTCTAGTCATCGTTAGTTGTTAAACGCAAATCTGTAACAATTAATTAACCTTGGGGTGCTACGTGGATATTCAAACTGAGACAGAGTTGGCTGCATTACCAGTATAAAGATAGCTGCATTGTTTCGTTTCTTTGTGTTTTAGTGGATTTTACTACTTTTGTATGAAAGGGCTGAGCATTTAGATTTTTTCAAATGGCTTCCGAATCTTACCATAAAGGTTCTCAACGACCAAAAATAATGAAAGTATTTTTCCCAAAAAATCACTTAATTCTTTGTCCCCAGACCTCGAAAGTTTTCAGGACTAAATCCCGTTTGTTATTGCCTACGTTAAACTCTCAAATTGATCAACGCGCCCTGCTGTTGGTTACATTTTTCGAAGAAATTGCTTTCGTTCCAACCTCTCCCTGGTTACGCGCCTGCTACAACTTTTCAAAAAACACTTGCTTCTTTTCACTGAGTTGGATGGTAGCAAATGAATTATTTTTCTATTTTCCGTTTGCAGGATTCGACGCTAGGTGAGGCGTGAGACTGATTGACGTGCGCAAAAGGAAAAGCGACTAAAAAGTCTAAGAAGCTCCGTTCCACACTAACCACATTGCGTTCAAATTTGAGGCTTTTTGTACAAAGCTTTGTTTATACTATTTTGGATCGATTACATACAAAATGATAATGATCAAACAATATCGAGCTCAAACCACGAAACCTAATACAGGGTTAGCAAATTAAAAGAAATTGCTTGACCGAGTAATATTTCATGTTTCAGTCACATTTTATTGGTTACATGACTAAATCGATTTTGATGACCCTTTACCCTCCTTCCTGGTCCCAGAGAAGTTTAGGAATCGGCCAACATATTCATGAGTTGAGAACTCTATGCGATACCCTAACTCCCATTGGAAAACAGGTTTTAACAAAAATTGATTTGATCGCGTGATCAACACGGGTGAATGGAACAAGCAATATCACTTAGTCTAACTAAACCCTCGCAAACATAAGACGCTTCGATAATACGGTAGTAATTTACAAAAGCAACATCTCCCACATATTTTTTTTTTGCAAGAATAAACTAACAATACCCATATTTTCGTAAAAATATACTATGGTCGATTAAATTTTGTAAATATACCCAAGTCTTACTTTAAGGTCAAATAAAAAATATCTAATGCGAAAAGCAACCAAAACCCCTGATAAATTTATCACACCCCAGTATAGGTAACTTAGGATCAGACCAAAAATAACGTCAATGTAATTATTTTCTTAAAAATTTAATCTCATCTTCAAAATGATCAAATTAAGACGAGTTGCATAATACATTAAGCTTAAACAATCCAGGAATTCTGCGAAATAAAAAAAACAGTTCGCCGCAATAAATTGATTCTTATTTACTGTATTGCACAAAAAATATATAAGTAAAAAGAAGTATTAAGTCTTGGATGTAACGCGTTGCTAATATTGAAACAAAAAATAGTATGCCAATACAGTATATTGCTGAATTGTGACATCAGACTACTTAATCGCTTTGACTAAAATCCTTCGTTATCGAGCATTTTGAGAAACAATGATATTAATCACATCGCTGAATTGTGACTTTTGAATTTTTCAAGGTAAAATGTTGCAAAAATAATGACAAGTAATGTTAGAAAAATTTAAAGCACACATACAAAAACAAGATACTATACGAGCATGTTACCTATGTTTCAAGCTAATTCAACTATATTCTAAACTACGTCTTTATTTACCACGTCGCCTTGGCTATAGAAGACAGCAAAGAAACCTTTCAGTCCTCGAGTCTAGCTGCCAACTGCCCACCTGTCTACCTCACAAGGTGGAGGCTTAACAGCTTACACTGTCTTTTCATTACTGAACGTCAAGCAGGGAAGCTGTGAATATTAATTTTTATAGTCTTTGGTTTGACCTGACCGGGATTCGAACCCGAGTCTAGCGTTTCAGTAGCATACGCTCTATCTTTTCCACCACTAATTGGTTAAAATCGAAATTTTAAAATCAACTTCGGCGTGTGATTCATCCAATCATAACAGTTGTAAAAACGCTAAGTTCAAGATAATTACGAGTTTTAAAAAATCACCGGGTGAAAAAAGAACAAAAGTGACAGCAGAGTTCTCTACAAGGGGAAAGTAAACTCCATCCATCACGCATGAGCACTTCTGGGCAACTCAAAAACGTCACATTAAATCAAGGATTTCCATTACTTTCATTGGTAAACTCAATTACATGAATACTCCGTCACGCATCAGCAGTACACAACATATAACAAACAAACGAAAAAAATAAACAAAAAAGAGAGTTTACCAAGCCCTAACAAAAAAAACTCTGTGGTAGAATGAAACTTAATCGGAACAACTTTGTTCAGCATTTTCAACAACTTAAAGAGAGCGTTTTTTTGCCTGAAAATTTTGTCATTGATTTTTAAATCTACAAAAAAAGCTCTTCCACAATAAAAATTGCGAAATAAAAAAACGAATCAAAAATATAACCACAGAAATAATACAAAATTACACAGTGATAAATTAATGGTTTGCCGTTCGTTAAACACAAAATTTACAGCGTTTCACACTCGACCTATAGCTAAATTTTATGTTTATAAAAAAATTCCTTCATTTGTTAAATTAAAGTTTGTCCAATAACGTCATAATGCGTAAGGAATGAAAATACAATTGTCAAAAAACTTTTTTCAAAAACTTGCAAATACTTACAATTAAACTATTGCAGTGTTAGTATTTTTCCAGAAAACCACAAAAACCACCTCATCCAGTCAAAACTCTAAGCTGGCTTACTAAAATCACACTTACAGATACCCATTTTTGAGAAAAAACTACATAGTTTGACCAAAGAAAAGAAAGCTGGTTTGTAAGGAGCACTACGCTGGAACAAGAGGAAAACTCAACAGATAGACACAGTCAAACAATAAATTGAACAAACTTTCAAAGTGTAACCCCAAAACATCAAAGTTATCGAAAATAAGCTCTACTATTAAAGCAGACATAGAGGTTGCAAAAAAAGGTCCGCTAAGCTTAATCATAGAAAAATCAATAATTACCGCTTAGATTAAATTTTTTTATATTGCACTAACTTTAAAGCCAGTAAAACATCACATCAACACCAAAATTTAAGTATAAGAGAACAAACTAACAAATTACAAAATGCATTTCTATACGTTAGCTGTCGACTTATCAGTTTCTTCAACAAAATTGCACTGCATTATAGTGCAACAAATTATAAAAACTAATAGAGTATATTAGTGACGTTTTACTTGTGCTACCTCACACAGTGAATACTGAAATTCAAAAACTTTGCAACTGGAGGTTCGAAAATACCTCATGGTGCTGTTACACTATAGATACATGTCTGTGTTGTTAAACATAAGGCTAAACGATATTTATTAAGGTTTTCGATTGTTTTTTCATCATGCCTTTTTCACCATTTTTAGAAGTCTACAAATACGAAATTTTCAACGGTTAACAAGAAGACCAGAATTTACCTTTAAATACAAAAATATATACATATTTCCGCAACAGTCAAGGTTATAGAAGTACAAAACCTAGAATAAAATTCGACAGTTGTATTTTAAATTTGATTTTAAAATACAACAACAACTTGTAAATTCACACTCCTTTCAACTATCATATGCACGTAACATTGCGATTTTGAAACCAACACCCGCCAAACAATTAGCTGAAAACGCCACCTGCGTCAACAAATCGAACTTAGATGTGAATGTTATTGAAGTTATGAGTATATGCAATTATTTAGTTGAGTTTGAAATTTTCAAACCTATTTTTGTAGAAAAAAGGCAAACCACGATAAAATTTACCAGTCTTTGTAAAACTACGATTTTATTAGTGAGATAATAACCTCTGGAATGTATAAAACTAACAAGAAAAACGGCAGATTAAATAAAGGCGGTGAATCATTCAGCCAATTCAGGTGGTTTACAATAGCTGAAATTGAAATCTAATTTTTGATATTTTTTGTTTTAATTTTAGGGATGCGGTTGCAAAGGCAGTCAACAAATACATAAAGATATCCCCCAAAAAAGTTTTTGGAAACTCTCTTCCCGACTAAACCACAATGTTCTCTGAAATGTGGTTTAGGCGGGAAGAACAAAAGTAAAAGAGTTTCCAAAAACTTTTTTCGGGGGATATCGTTTTGTATTTGTTGAATATCTTTGCAACCACAGCTCCAAAATTGAAACAAACAATATCAAAAATTATATTTCAATTTTAGCTGTTGTAAACCAAAGGAATTGGCTGCATGATTCACCGCCTAAAATTGTCAAATCTTGTCGCAGACAAATCACTGCCCGTGGGCCTGCACCATAGAGGTAGATTTACAGTATCCGTTTTTCGTTTGCTTTTGTCCGTTTTCTTTTTTCTATGAAAAAGTATGTCCTTTTTAGTCCGCATTCGTATATGCCATTACCGCGCTAAGCAGACTGTTACATACTGGACAAAAGTTTTCCGAAACAAATTTTTTGTAAAGTGGCACAGCCCTACATTTGAAATATCGCTCTCATCGTTTATACGCAAAATTTTTATCAATATGTGCAAGTCTGTTAAGACGGATATGGACTTGTGAAAAAGCGCACACTTCTTCGAGAAAAACGTTAAAAAAACGGATACTGTATAAATTCATCTTAACCCGTGTCACAATGTCATTTGTTTGTTCAAAATTACTGCTAAGTGTTTTATTAGCTTCATATCAAAGCCAACGTAAATAAATGATCTGCAAGAGTGCCCCACAATTCATTTATTCAAGAGCATGAAAAAAATGCTGCTTCCTATCACCCTCATAAACACAATTACCTTGCTTGGATGTATTGCAAATTTTTTTGTCAAACAGGGCCGCGACGAGTATGCTTACTTGCTTAACTCCATCAAAAAATGAACATGTTCTACTGAATCTAAAATGCGGCGAAAAATGACAGCCAATCTTGGCTATCTCCACTTTTCGAACGTCAAATTTACGAGGGGCCACGAACCAATTCGCACTCAATTAGGCAAATATGCAAAATTTTTCTTAGAAGTACAAAAATTTACAGCAATTTTTTGGAGTGAGAAGTGTAGCATATAAATAATTCAAATAAAAATTAAGCAATAAAACTAAATTTCAAGGCAAAAGGCAATTTTGAAATTTATATTTCAATTCGAAATTTTTATTCCCTCAATTCACAAAAGTATGAGCTATCGTATGTTAACTTAATACAGTACCTGCATTATCTACTGCAATTTAAACAAGAGCAAAAATCAAAGATTTTTAATAATCCAAGCTAGAAATCTAGTTATATCACATCTTTCATTACGCTCGCTGACTCACTGTATCATGCCGCAAGCGAGTAACAAAGTTAGCGGGGCCCATCTCCGCGTCATTGCGCCTGCAGGCAATACGCTCTTTTCGAAGAAATGTCGCAGCGGTGGAGAGCCGTTTGCAACACTGTACAGAGATTTGAACCTCGACCTCCCGCTCCCAGGGACGAACGCGTTACCACTCGACCAACTAACCGGCAAAGTCGAGTTATAATCTATCTTTATTTACCAAGTTACCTTGGCCAGGAGACAGCGAAATTATCGTGTGTTTTCCAGTCATGCTGCTATTTGCTTCTTTCAATGCAAAACGCCAAGCAAGGAAGGTGTGAATTCGAAGTCTTTGGTTTGACCTGGCTGGGAACCGAACGTGAGTCTACATTTCAGAAGTAGTCGCTGTATTCGTAAATTTTGCTCCTTTGTTGCACACCATGGATATTTCAGTTAACCGACCAGATAACAAGCCCACTGCTTTTGCGCCGCGGATAAATGGGGACGATTGAGAACTGAGGTAAAAAGTTTCAGTGTAATGTTGAAATCAGTACCGCATGGGAAAACCAGATGTCAATAAAATTCAAAAAGCATAATGGTGCCAACACATTATCATACAATTAAGTTTTTTAGCAAAATTTTGCTTTTTTTTTTTCGATTAAATCTGATATGACTCAAAATAAGCCGAAAGATAAGAAATGAACTGAAGGTATATCCTAAGTAGGTAATTTTTGGCAGAAAAGAATATGTTTAACAGTCTCCAAAAAATAGACCTTTCGACTGGGATCAATGAAAATTTCACGAAAAAACAGGTTCCAGGAGCAAGAACCGAAACACGCGTCCGACAGAACAACGATGATGGTGATAGATAATTTTCCGTCATTTTTAAAAAATTTTCAATAGAGATAATTATTTTTGGTGCAGTATGTTCATATCGTAGTTGCTGAATAATCATCATCGCTGCATAAACTCATAAAGGACAGTATCGGGGTTTTAATTGGCTAACACCAACCACGTGACTTCTTTTGTAACTACCTGTTGAAACTCTGCTCTTATTTTACAACTAAAACGTATTTTACAGGCAGACGGGTCCAAATTTTAAAGTTTTGCGTCATGAAAAGTGACGGTTAATAGATAGTTTCAAAGCGGGATTGTTGCCAAAATATGCTGGATAAATAAAGTCACCGATAGGCAATCAGGCATTCATAAAACGTTCATGCATTGATAGCTCTGGCTGAATTTCCATTTGAAAGCAATGGAGTTTTTTCATCGACTTCATTTTGACTAGTTGATGAACGAGCTTCTGAAACCTCATCTTCCGGTACAGCTAGTCTCGAATATGAAAGCGAAACCATAACCTGTAATCACAGAAGTTCAGATGGAAAGCTCAGAGATGTTAACCGGCACGCTGAGAAAACGAAACTGACTTCTTCGGTGCAGTTAAAAGACCAAGTAGTTAGAATACTACTAGTACCCAGTTATGAGTTTTTTCTACCACTTCTGTGGCTTAGATGATTTTAGTTTTACAGTTGTTTAATACGTAAAATCCTCAGCGTATTCTGAGCTTAATTAACCAACTGGAAGGTTGTATGCTGGTATGCCAGTACGCTGTCGCTGGGCGCACCAAATTTTAGTTCAAAGTAAACTAAAACTACCCTCTTAGAGCTAGTCTACACTGCGCGTACGAGCAGTGCAAGCGTATCCTTTGTTTATTTTAACCAACTGGCAGCTGTACGATGGGCAGGCGTACCCAATTTCTGTTTAAAATAAACTAAAAATACGCTCGTACGTTCACGATTTTACGCACAGTGTAGACCGGGTCTTAAAGTTCCAGATGAAAACAAGAGAAATTTATTTCATCGCTCAGTAATAGCACGAAGTAGAAATTAATCAGCATTCGTTTAAAATAGAGCTGCAAAGATTTGTAGTTCAAACAGTATACTATCTATCTATATGAACTATCACAGAGTTTAAATTAAATACAAAAAATCTAAATTATAAAAATAATGATTTAGAAAGGTTTTGTGCATCCAAAATACAACCACTAGAAAAGAGGAACTCGGTCATATGAGAAACAATCTGTAGGTTTTTAAAGCGTTAGTTTAGATTTGATGTAATTGAAAAATGTGCAAGATATTGCAATGTTGTTGCTAATATCAATTCAGTTTCGATTCGGGTTCTTCCGTCGACCGAGTTGACCGGATTTCGCATGGCCATTAACTTCACCACGCCACGTCATTTCGTACAATCACATTCTCTTTCACCAGTCCACATTTTTCTTCATTTTATCCTCTACTTGTTTTTTCTACGTTCGTTTTTTTCTAACATTTAGTTTGAATTTTCCAGTGATTGTACTTAAATTTCAAAATACAACAAGTAAACTACTTTTCCAAGAACAAGTTTTGGAAGTTTTGCTTTGCGTAATTGAATTCCAATAACTTTCAGTACAGGTGGTATATACAAACCAGCGAGTAAAAAATATGTAAGCATCGCCAATTCGTTTCGGGCATTCAGACACAACAGCAAGTGGAAAAAAAGCCTCCATATTTGGCGATTTGCCGTAACAAACGAACTCACATTTGTATCAATCTCTTTTCTATTTAGAAAAACTCTTTGTTTAGCTTAGTGTAGAGTGTAATGAGTCGTATAATATAAATGATCGAAATACACACCAGTATCGCAGTGTTATGTAAGATCGAAACTTACCAATACACTTGTAACTAACGCGAAATTTACACCAGCCATTACAGGTAAGCGGTCTAAGAAAGAGGCAGCCCAAAGCGGACCCAAAATTTGTCCCAAACCCATTACAAGTAACCGAATTCCTTGATTGAAGCCTAAAAATAGTAATAAATTCTTAGTCAAACCAGGTTATTTTTGAACACACAATAACATTACGGTTGTTCAAAAAAAATTTTTTTTTTAAATTTAACCCATCACCTCCGCAAATTGTTGGGTTGATGATAGAAACCCCACATACTAAATTTCAGCTCATTCGGTTCACGGAGAGAGGAGGGCATGCAATTTGAAATTTTGAATTTTCGTCGAAAAATATGGATTTTTTGCCCACTTTAGCATTAATTTTTTTCAAGATTTTTTGCCTTTTTTAAATTTTTTTGCCCGCTTTAGTAAAACACCCGGTATCTAAGCTTTTTTAAATTTAATATTGCTCAAATTACGTATTAGACCCAGTCTATAGCAGTTTGTAGTGTTTGTTTTGTATATTTATGAACAAAAAAATTTTCCTGTTTTTTCGCTGTTTTGACTAAAATATGTTAAAGTGCTTATGCCATCTCGACTGCTCTCTAACACCAATCCTGCTCTACAAACCACTGCATAAAATGAGAAAACGACCGATTTCTGCCAAGAAACTCATCTAACGTCCCTCTTCAAGTCCAGGAAATGATATATATACCCCAAGTTATTGAAACTATGTTTGGCTGGTTCAAGCCGTAAGAAATATGATTTATCATTACAATCACAACTGCGTTTTAACATTAGTCAACAACCAGCAGTTGATGAAGGTTCAAACATTATTTTCTCGCGGTCCAGCATTTCTATGTTGGTTGTTCTAATTCTTAGCAAGAACAACTTCATGATCGTCCCATTTTTTGACTTTTTGGTTTTTCAAGGTACTGTAAAATAGCAAAAAGTTGAACGTTGGAATGATTCATTGCAAAATGTTACAAAGTTTCAAGTCTAGGCTGACCGTTCTTTAGGTAATAATGCTTAAACATTAACGTGGATTGTTCCCCCCAATAGAGCTGGCCAGATACATTTCGTCTATGTTTTTGATAAACAGACCAACCATCACGTATGCACGATACGTGTTTTGGTTTAGGGAATTCATCCTTCTTTCCCAATCAAGCTTGAGACGAGCTCAATAACAGTAGTAGTTAGAGCCCGTTCGTATACTGGGTTGGCCATAAGTCGCACACTAAAGAATCACGTGGAGTGTGATGTAGACCTATGTAAAATCTGTTTAAGAACATGTATTTTGTGCAAAGTACATGTTCTTTTGTTCTTTTCTAGAGCAGTGAAGCATTGCATGTACGCATCAGTAAACTAGTTAGTTAGTCACAGCTGGTTTAAATGCTTTGGTGTACGAGTTATGGCCAACCCTGTATTTGGCACATCATAAATAAAAGCATTGAAAACCGTACTGTTTCACTCTTATAGCTTAGCCAGACTGTTACAGGTTAACTCCTGAAACGATTATAGCTTAGGGTGAACCAGACTGAAGGGTTTTCAATGTTTTATCTGTGGTATACTAAATACATGTTTTTACAATCCATTTAATCACCCCTTTAACCAACCTCTCGTGCTCTACTTGTTCAAACAACGCAGGATAATAGAGTGAAAGCAGCGCTTCTCAAATGTGTGGCTTTCAAGGATACTACACAGAACAATCTTGAGTAAAATTTTTCCTACAGTTTATAGTGTTTTGGTTGCAAACACTCAAGTCACAAGTATTGATAAATGCTGTTTACTTCGGAGGCCGCTTTTTGGATGCACAATACAATCCACTAACCATATTATGTTCACCAACAAATGTTGCATTTGCTTTTTCAGAATGGGTACGCGACAAGGTCGTAGAACTGTTTAAAGATTGTGCCAGGGTAGATATAGTTACCATATAATCAAACAACAGTTTCATTTTTGTGGAAAAACACTGTTACTACTCATTTATAAGGCAGTAGTTAGAACCAGAAGAAAATAACAGGTTGGTTGCCAAGCTGAATTTGCTATTCTATCACGAAACCAGTAGCACTAAAACGACGCAAAAACTAGAGTTTCCTGAATTTTTGCTGAACCAATTTACTGCGTACAATCGGTTGATAGGGAAATAATAATTTAGCGTTTGGTCGTGAAACTTAGTAACATTCCGCAATAAATCATTCCAACGTTCAACTTTTTGCTATTTTACAGTACCTTGAAAAACCAAAAAGTCAAAAAATGGGACGATCATGAAGTTGTTCTTGCTAAGAATTAGAACAACCAACATAGAAATGCTGGACCGCGAGAAAATAATGTTTGAACCTTCATCAACTGCTGGTTGTTGACTAATGTTAAAACGCAGTTGTGATTGTAATGATAAATCATATTTCTTACGGCTTGAACCAGCCAAACATAGTTTCAATAACTTGGGGTATATATATCATTTCCTGGACTTGAAGAGGGACGTTAGATGAGTTTCTTGGCAGAAATCGGTCGTTTTCTCATTTTATGCAGTGGTTTGTAGAGCAGGATTGGTGTTAGAGAGCAGTCGAGATGGCATAAGCACTTTAACATATTTTAGTCAAAACAGCGAAAAGACAGGAAAATTTTTTTGTTCATAAATATACAAAACAAACACTACGAACTGCTATAGACTGGGTCTAATACGTAATTTGAGCAATATTAAATCAAAAAAGCTTAGATACCAGGTATTTTGACTGAAAAAATTAATGCTGAAGTGGGCATAAAATCCATATTTTTCGACGAAAATTCAAAATTTCAAATTTCATGCCCTCCTCTCTCTGTGAACCGAATGAGCTGAAATTTAGTATGTGGGGTTTCTATCACCAACCCAGCAATTTGCGGAGGTGATGGGTTAAATTTTAAAAAAATCTTTTTTTTGAACAACCCTAATTAACATACTAATGATTTGGAAACGATTGTGGCCGTTATTGCATTGCGTATCTTACAAACGTGCTCGTTTCAATTGCAACGTGCAGTTGAATAGCTACACACGCCGTGTAGCTGGCAACACCAAACCTCTGTTATTAGAAACTTATTTATAGAATCCCGTGGATGAGTTCAGATGTAAAACAAATGTAACGTGCTAATCCAGTAAAAAACAGTGCTAAAGCCATACATGTTTATATAACATACAAGCAAATGTAACATTGTCTTGGCAGTTTTTGACAATCGTTTCTTAGTTGCATTGTTTTCTGTATTTTTTTACAAATCTATGTTAGAACGTGTCAAAAAGGTGAAAACCTTCTAACCAGGTGGTTCTCAAATTCGGAATTAAACTTGACAAACGTATCAGGCAGAGTAATATTAACTTCTAATGAAGACCAGCTTTGCGTAGGATGGCATTGCAATGGTACAAAAATATATTCAGGAAGTTTACATTTAAATATCCTCAACGCAATGGAAAAAAACAAAAACAAGCTTCACAAAGGTTGTTTCAACTGGATTATTCTGTAGTGCAGTCTACAACCGTCACCCGACGATGCTTTGGAATTTGAAGCACTTTAACCAATGATAAAGCAAAATTTCATACTTTGCGTTCTTTCACTCGTGAACTTCGAGAACATAGAAGCTTGAGGTACCCATACAAATGGTAGATCTGTCACTAATAGGGCAGTGTGAACGCAAAAGATAACCAATACCCATGTTGTACCTGCAAAACCAGAGATTAATTAGTTCACTACGTACCCTCTAAACAATCCGCTAACGTTTTTTCGCCAAAACGCAGACTTTATGTTTATCATGATCTTTTAAATGTAAATATGACTTAGTTTCGAACGAGAAAGCTAATGAAATTGACTTTGCTGAAAGTTATATTTAAATTTTACACTACTTCAAAATTGTTCAAAAACTTTTCACATTATTCTTGACAGAACAGTCTCGATTCGAAAAATTGACAAATGTTATCTATTCTGTCTATTTTAGATTATTCGTTTTAGATTTGAACGCGGTCTACCCTAGGCGCAAATTCAAAAGCGTATCCTTGGTGTAATCTAGCCAAAGATTCAGCAAGACCGGGAAAATGCTTTGATAACATATCCCTTTAAGCTCTGTCTACACAGTGTTTCAATTTCGGTTTATGTCGGCTCTCTGTTTCATGTAATTTGAAGTTTCACAACGTTCAGCCAAGTGCAGTCGGTAAGCTTGGGCGAGCTTTGAGCTCCAAAATTTTTTTCGCTCCGTAGCGATTATTAGCTGCGCTTGTCTGCACTTAGGTTTCACGTTGAATTTAAGGGCGAAAATCTACGTCAGTGACAGTGACACTTTTATGCTCGCGATTATGCGTAAGCACGACAAACAAGATTATGCGTAAGCACGACAAACATGTAATTAAGGCTGAATGTCGAAGCAAAACTTCATCGCACAGCAAAAGAATACCTGCGTATCCTTTGTTTATTTTGACTAAGTGCAACTTTTGTGACGTATCGTAAGTGTGTGTTGTCACGCCAGCGTAGGTAAAAACAAACACAAATGCAAAAACGTTACTATGTTACGCAAAGTGTAAACTAGGCGTAATCCTAAATGTGAGCCAAAAAAGCCTACCATTATTTAGCTTTCTATAGTTTATTTATGAAGAGCAATTTTATGTAGAAGAATCGTTAGAGCAGTTACCATCGTTATACTGTAATTCAAGTGCCGTGCTCTTTTGCAGTCAATGAGCTGACTTAGGCTTATAAACGAAAGAAAGGTCACATCCTGGTAATAGGCCGTTAATGACAGCTAATAAAAGGCAAATATATAGCATAGGTTTAAATGGTTTACACATTAATTAAACATTGCAGGTTTAAAGCAATCCTTGCGTAAGCATGCAAAAACATTATGCAATTGCTGCATCGTATATCTAGTTGTGTAAGCAATTTCCTACCTAATGATAAAACGTGGTAACCGAGCGAGCTTGACCAACGTTTTTGACATGAAATTGGATTGATTGCCTAATGCTGAACTAATATGACATGAACTGAAAAATGATATGTTTTTACAAAATTTGCACCGGGGTTTATATTTTTTAAACAAAATTTTCAGTCAAATGTTCGAATCAGGATTTAGGAATAATTGTTTGGTCATTTTAAAGTCTATTGTATCATCTCGCTACATTCGAAATTTGACTGCCTGCTTGTCATTTTTGACTGAAAATACAATATTTTTTTCAGGTAAACGACAAAAGTTTAGATTAATAGCCGTAAAATAACCACAGCTTGAAACATCAACGATTAAATTCGATTTGTCGTTACAAACAGCAGCCTCATATCATATCAGATCACTTGCAAATGCTATCTATTTTTTACATGTCGTAGTGTAATTTCTAATGTCATAGTGTAATGAAGACAATTTGGTAAACAAAGATTACAGATGAAATTGCTATGTATCAGTTCTCACAGATAATGAGCCTTACTTTGAGAAAAATGGTATAATAAAAAATGACAGTTCAAACGAGTTGAAAAAATTTTGCAGCGCTTAGTTACCACATTCAAAACGGTCAAAAATAGAAGCGTTGCAATAATCTTTAAACGTTTCGTCAGTTAGCATGCAATAAGCATATACATTCCTAAAATGGTTAAGTGCACATCAGTTTAGTGTCATAATAACTCTCAAGAGATTTGAACCGTAGTGCACTATACAAAATCCCGAAAGGCCTAAAGTTGAATCTAGTGGCAAATAAGTTCTCACAAACTTAATAATTTCATGCCTAGCCCTTCATATTTGATCAGAGAATGACTTAACCAAATTTCGTATTCCACGTTTTTCACGATCATAAAAATGATTACCAAATTCAGTACTTTGATAAACTTATATTACAAGTTATTTAAGTTCAATACACCAACAACAAAAAATAATTAACAAATTTAATACAGCCAAAACAGTGGTAAAGCTCATACTGTAGTAACAATTCATAAGAACCAAAACCAAAACCTGAAGGAAAAAATTAGTTCACTTGCAATTGCGAGGCTTCCAGGAAAATTTAACAATAGATAAAACGTAGATAAAAAACACATGCCCAAAAATAGCACAACTGTTAGCAAACATTTTTTGATACTCTGGGTGAAATTAATTTTTTAATATTAATACTAGTCCAATTAAAACCAGCCCATTTGTCGTCACATTCATCTAGCCATAAAACTGATGGTTGCTCAACGAATGTGACAAGAATACATTCAGCGTTGTCCGATCTACGATTAAATACGGAGAAAGGATGACTTTCGCAATGTTAAGTAGAGCAGTTTTCGGATATATGAAAAGTACGCCACAAGTTACGATGACTGGTCCACCTGACAGAGAAACGTTCTTGACAAAGACAACAAGTAGTAACATAAATAACATAACTGGAATAAGTTTTGACGAGGTTTAAAAGTTCCTCGTTTTGTATTTATGCGTTGGTGGGATTAACAATGCTATGTAGCATTGTAGCTATTGTGGGGGGTCTTTTCTAGGTAATGGTAGCCGATGGTAAAATAAGTTGTTTTCTGCTTGTTAGTTTAAGAGGTTAGGGAAACGATGTATCCCAGGTTATACGAGATGTGGATGATAGTTGAACCGTGGTGCCAATACTACGATTTTGAGATGGAAACGAGATTTCCAGAATTTTGCTACACTGATCACACTACCTGAAAGGTTTTCATTAAACCCAGAAGCACAGCATTTGTTCGTTATCCATTAAAGCCTTACAAAAAATCTTGATCGCGGTCATTTAAACGCCTCATCCTGATACAATCACCGTACACAAAAGACCGAAAAACGTGACGCGAATGGGGGATGCTCCGGTAAGAAAGCAGCGATCTTTTGCAGTGCGCTTTGAAAATCTTTGGTAGTAAACCCCGCTTTCACAGACCTATCAACTACATGTACTACATCCAAAAACTCCATTAGCTCTTCACCATGTGAGTGCTTCAAGTGTCGGAAAGTGAGTTTTAAGCCAAAATCAGTAAAAGATTTTAACAATCCCTGTGTGTCTTCTTCTCCGTGGGAAATGCATAATATGTCATCTATAACGCGGACAAACAACTTTACTATTCCGTTTTCTCGAGCAAAAAAAAAATTTATTCGACACTGCGTGATGACATACTTTATCAAAACGTTATTTATTTCAGAAAAATCTCCACCATTCTCGGACTGAACTGACTATGATTTTGTAAAGCATCTATCTTGTAACGCAATGGTAACAAAATTTCTATCTAAGCTCTGGTACAAAGCGGTTACATCAGCTGCAACAACAAAATTTCGAAAAAAATTTTCGCGTTACTTGTTTTACGAGGTCGCCGTTCAGGTGGCTCTTCCCTAGGCTTCCGCGATGGTAGCTTTTAGGCCAGAGAGCACGCAAAACAATTAAACATTAAAACCCTGGCCTGCAAACGTCAAAACATAACGATTACATTAGTTTTAGAATTCAGAAAGTTATCTTCCGCATCTGGTAGCTGTGCCTTCCAGTTTTCTAGTCGTAGCAAACAACTGTAGCTGTACTGTATATAGCAAATAGTCGCGCAAATAAACTTCATCACTGTTTAGGCTGTATTAATTTTTTTGTAGTTGGTTTACTGAACTCTAATAACCTTTAACACAATACATTCAAAACGTTAAATTTGGATATTTTTTACATAGTTGACTATTATTCGGTAAAGTGCTATTGTTTCTCATATTCAGCTAAACATAACGTTATTTTTCAGTTCCTAGTTTGAAGTTGTCGGGGCAACACCAATAATTTTTGCTCTAATTTCTTTAAAATATTTGAAAAATTATAAAACATTTTTGATCTCGATGTAGCATTCTAAAATTTGTATTTAGACATGTTAGTTATTCAATAATAACAATAACATTGATAATTACAATTTATATACACGTATTGAAGCCAGAGAGCTTTTCTGTTTTTCTTCTTGCACACACTCAAAACCGTTTTAAAGTGAAATGTATCCGTTTATTATTCTTGCTGACTGCCGCTTAGTCCTTAACACTTTCAGATTCTGGTCTAAAGGCTAAATGTGAAAAAGTTGTCCTCCCACAGGGTGCGAAATGCTTACATATAAGTGCAGACAAAAGAGCGAAGAGAGACATAATCCTGCAATCTGTGCTAACATTTTCGTGCTTCGAAAAATATAGCCGCAAGTTCATTATCATGAAAAATTAAAGCCAACATCAAAAAATCAAAATTTGAGAAAATTTTTGAGTTTACACAAGCTTTATTACTTTACTATTACGACTATATTAATCAGTGATGAAACTTACCTACTGGTTGCTTCACAGCGAATATGACAAACACCAGAAAGATAACATAGAGCGTTGACATAACAACTAATCCCCAAAAGAGCAGTTTTCGATCTGAAACTTTCTTGCTTAAGATCGCTAAGACAATAAAACCTATAATGACCTATAAAAATACATAGTAATGTTGCAATTATTTAAGCATCGATCGCCTAAGTTTAATCGAATACAAACAGATTCTAGTTTTTTGTACTCTAGATGGAATAAATATTTAAGTGCAGCTATAACCAAATCACTAAACGTGATCTGAAACCATATAAGTCACTCAACCACTTTAGCTTGATGAAGCATGGACTTTGAAAATCAGGCAGTCGGGAGATATTTTTTATTAGCAAATTGGAAATTGCGGTAACCCAAAAACGTAGCAATGATTAGTTAGCACTTTAATAGATAAAAGTATTTCTCTGGAAGCATGATTTTTATTTTAGCTAGAATCAAAACGAATATGAAATCTTCATCATACTCACTGAATGGCGTCGTATTGTGTAACAAGTATACGAGGCCCATTTACCCATCAAACACAAAAAATAAACTCGTTTCACTTTTTAAAAATATTGGATGCATCTCTCAAACTCACACAATTTTCAAAAATATTAGAAGTATCTCACAAACAGTCAGAAGCTTTGAAAAATGCAGTTTGGTAATTTAATTCAACATGGGACCATCTTTTTAAAAACAATCATGCATGACGAGAGCAAAACAAAAAAATAACTAGAATATGACATTGCAGCGACATCCTTCGCGAAAGTATTTAACTTTAATGAACTAAACAACTTCACAACTGCGTTAAGCATGTTTATGGTTGTTGATAGTCATATCTGAAATACAACGCTTTCGAATTTCATAATGTTCCATAACTTAGTCAAGTTTGTGTTTAATTGCTTTCAAAATTTAAATGTCTAGAAAAGGTATCTATAAATATCTATAAGATTTAGTTTCAACTTTTAAGGAGTTAGTTGAATTTTCGCTGAATTGTTAAAATTGCAGTTACAAACAAAATCCTCGTTTAAAACAAATATTTCGACAATAACCTTTTGCTTCAATTGAAACACAGAAACAAAAACTTTTGATCTGAAAATGCCGATATGATTTTTCGATTTTGCAACTTTTATTAGCTAGAACAGAAATTTGACACACTATCCTAAATATTAAATCTACACCCTAACTAGCCCACTGCAATATTTTTTTAAGAAGATTTTTTACCAGCACATGTTTGAACAGTTCGACAAATTTTCTCAAAATCTAAGAACTAAGTTAAACAATGCCTGCCTAAGCAATTAGCATGGAAAGAGATACGTACACAAACAAAATTTAGAAACAAAAATTCAAATTCTTATAAATTTTAAGTGATACTACAGAGTCTTAACTTCACGATGACTTCACATTGAAAACTTGTAATAATTTACTCAACTCGATGCTTTCCAGAACACAAGGTGTAATGTTTAAAGTCAAACTACTATTTACCAAAAATCATCTACTTCTTTTCACATTGCGCTCTTTTTAGTTCATTTTAACAGCTTGGAGGTTATTCGCTCTCAAAGTTTAAAGGTCTTAAAAAGTTATCAAAGTAATCAAGAAACGTCAATCAAAAAGCTATGAGGAGTTCTAAGAGTTTTTCTCTTTATTATGAAATAACATAGAGCGATCTTTAAAATTCCGGCGACTTTATTACATCAACCAAACTTAACACTATTCACGGCCAAAAATAAGCAAGCATTTTACAACTATTCTTATTCTGAGAACGCTATTTAACAGTGCGACCCAACGGCCAACATATTAGATATTGAATGTATAGTATATTGCATTACATCCATTATTCAGCACAAAAGCTTTCTTAATAAAATTGTTCAAAAACTTTGAAGAGCAAGTAGAAGATTTTTTCAACGTTATTTATTAGTGACAGTTAAGTAAAAATACTCGGCCATACAGCTTAAATCTAACAAAGCCATTAAGCACAAGTACTTCAACGTGTTAAATGTTGCAGTAATTCCATTAGTTCGATTCTTCTGCTTTTCTGTTATACCACTTCATTGTGAGAATTT
This sequence comes from Trididemnum nubilum, assembly GCA_963965965.1. Classification (NCBI taxonomy): domain Eukaryota; kingdom Metazoa; phylum Chordata; class Ascidiacea; order Aplousobranchia; family Didemnidae; genus Trididemnum; species Trididemnum nubilum. Next base: position 22,223,214 of record OZ014471.1, on the reverse strand, counting down.
AACGTACAGTTTGAAAGTCCATTTAAGGGCTAATTGTCCAACATGGCATTGCCAAGTTTGGCATGTTCTATCTGTTTCTTATATTAGCCTACCGGTACTCTTTGAATATGTCTAGCTGGAGTACTTTGTAACAAAGATTTTAAAATTTTAAGGAGCCCATTTGGCATCGAGCCAAGTCAACTGACCGCGACAAACTGACCGCGAAAAAACTGACCGTGAAGCAATGATTTCGTTACATGTTTTCTTCACTGATTTCGTCACAAAGTGAGGGTTTGGGCAAGATGGCTCTGGGGATACTAAAAATATATTTAGGATCGCCCTTCCCAGCCACTCGGCGTTGTTCGTGGTCAGTTTGTCGCGGTCAGTTGTCGTGGACCCGTTTGGCATGGTCTCCGCAATGTGGCCAATTTAATTTGTTATCTTTAATCTTTGATTCATATTAACTTATGCAATTGATTTAGTTTGTTTAGCTTTTGTAGTTAATGGGGGGAGGTGCCAACACAATTGGAGCACCCCTATAGTATGAGATCCTCAGTTTTTTTTCATATTATAGTTTTACCAATTTTAAAAATTTTATTTGTCTAGCTTAAGTGGTTATAACCTTTGAAGGACCTGTTGGAGGAGGACTCTCCAATTCAGGCTCTTCAAATTAGTGATATTTTATTTATCTATTCTGATTTTATCTTTCTTTTACATCTTTTATATTTACCTATTCTGAAAGTTTCATATGTCTAGCTTGAATGGTTGAAAAGTTTGAATTCTGAAGGACCCCAGTTTTGATGCCAAAAACTTTTTGTCAAATTTTATCTTTTCTTCATATTTGCTTGTGTAACCTGAAATTGTGATGTGTCTAGCTCACACAAGTAAAAATTGTGAATTTTGGCGTCCTCAATTGAGGGGGACCCCCATTGTGGTACTTACAAATTTTAACAAATTTTATCTTTTCATATTTGCGTATTCTGAAAATTTCATCAGTCCAGGGTGAGTGGTTCAGTTTTAAATTTTGGCGTCCTTGTTTTAGGGGGGTCCCTTCATTTTGGTACTCCCAAATTTTGTCATATTTTATCTTTTCTTCGTTTTTGCCTATCCTGAAAATTTCATCAGTCCAGCGTAAGTGGTTAAATTCTGAGTTTTGGAGTCCTTGTTTAAAGAGGACTGCTTCATTTTGGTACCCCCCAAATTTCGTCAAATTTTTTATCTTTTCATAGTTACATATCCCGAAAATTTTAAGTGTCTAGCATGAGTGCTTAAAAAGTTGGAATTTTGGCGGCCCTGTTTGATGGGTACCCCTCATTTCGACATACCCAAATTTTGTCAAATTTTATCTTTTCTTCATATTTGCCAATTCTAAAAATTTCATGTGTCTAGCAGTTTCATGTGTGGTTAGAAAGTTTGATTTTTGGTATCCCTATTTAAGGGTGACCCCCCCGTTTTGGTACCCCAAATTGTTTCAAATTTTATGTTTTTTTTTATGTTTACTTACCTTAAAAACTTCATGTGTCCAGCTTTACAGGTTAAAAAGATTAATTTTGGAGGTCCCTGTTTGGGGGTAACCCCCTATTTTGAAACCCTTAATTTTAGTAGGGTTTAGTTTATTTTTGATATCTTCCCAATCCGAAAATTTGATTTATCTAGCTTTAATGATTTAAAAGTACAAAATTTTGGTGGCATGTTTGAGGGGGAACCACCCCATTTTGATCCCCCAAATTTTGTCAAATTTGATCTTTTTCTAATATTTGCTTACTCTGAAAATTTCATGCGTCTGGCATAAGTGGTCAAAAAGTTTGAATTTTTTGGGTTCCATTGGAGAGGGCCCCCCATTTTGGTACCCTCAACTTTTGTCAAATTTTATCTTTCGTTTATGTTTACTTACTTTAAATATTTCATGTATTTAGCTTAAAAAGTTTGAATTTTAGAGGGCTTGTTTGGGCTGAAACCCCCATCGTGGCTCTCCCCATTTTTGTTAGGTTTAGTTCATTTTTGATATCTACTCATTCCAAAAATTTGATCCGTATAGCTCCAACGATTTAAAAGTTTAAAATTTTGGAGGACCTTTTTGAGAGGGATCAGCCTAATCTGGCACCCCAGTTTCAATCAGGCACTAGTCCTCCCTGATATCTTCATTTGCTCAAACTTTAAATACAGTGCATTTAGCGGTTTAAAAGCAGATAGCCAGTGAAGAACAAGAAAAAAAAGTAAGCAAAAAGAAAAAAAAGAAAAATAGTATTCAAGTTGGGGTAAACAAACATAACCAAAAGAAAGGCAGTTGATAGTGTGCTCAAAAATCAGAAACTATTTTTCATCAATATCGGTAATTACCCATATATATCGGTTCAAAATCGTCCACTTACTAGGCCTTGTTACGGCGTCCAAAATTGTGTTGTCTCGTGATACCCATCGAGGTACCTCTTGAAAAACTTTTTACAAGTAGATTTTTAATGCCTGATTAATGATTGAATTGTCTTCGGTTGCAACCAGGTGCCGTTTTTTAGATATACCGCTTTTAATCGAACGCGGATGAATATTTTAAAATCATACGCTTGAATAATTTTTTTTACTATTAGTGTTGCCGTTAATCAATCCACAAATTTCTACAACGATATATTTTATCTTTCTTCGAATGTAAAAATTCAAAATACCGTATTTTTAAACTAAGCACAGAGCTGGACAGCGCTGTTTCGAGCTTTTAGCTCTCATCGGCAGCCCTCAGCTATCTTTTCAAAGGTATTCCCAGCTGAACAAACATCTTGGCCTTACTGGCAAACCTTAATGGCTTGCAGAGAGGCAGATGCTTAGTCGGGAATAAACGATTTTTCACTTGTGGTACTTTAGAAACAAGTGAAAAATCGCTGGATCCTTGTAGTAAGGACAGCCATAGGCTATCCTTACTACAAGGACTCCCCTCTGCGTGACCACGGAAATCAAAACTGCAACATCTTGACGTCCTTCGTGGTCGACTCCTGGGAAGCCATGTCAACTTCCAGTGGAAGTCATGTCAACTTCCAGTGCCATGTCAACTTCCAGTGCCAGTGGAAGTTGACATGGCTTCCCAGGAGTCGACCACGAAGGACGTCAAGATGTTGCAGTATTTTTAAACTAACAATTAATCAAGGGTTGGTTTTTTGTTAAAAAGTTTGCATATTTAGTGTTTTAGCGTGAATTGTTTTGTGTTGAATTTTAAAACATGGAAACGTGCTTTTAAGTCACGTGACCATCGTCGCTTGGCAGCTGATCGTTACGAATGCAAAACTTCAAAACAATTTTTCAAGATAGAATACCGGTAACCATTAATGAAGAAATTGTTTCTTGCAGAAGGTCAAAAAATAAACAAACTACCTCATGAATTACATGACATGTTTGTTACGATGATAGCCTACCCACAAAATGCAGCCTAATACAATAACTGCTTCGAAGAATACCGATAAGCTTCGAGGAATATCGATAGCCTACGGCAGTCGGTAGCTATGGGTATACCGGTCATCAGTCCACTAAGTTTATTCCGATTGAACCAAAGCACAGCTTCAATTCTTATAAACTATTTAGCTACAATATTTTTTACACTATAGTAGTTTCCCGCGAAGTTTCAACATAAAGCATTACACTTTCGCAAATATTGCAAAGTTAGGCTTGAATAAACTGTGCTCTTTTTCAGCAATTTCATGAGAGTCATCTCTTATTTTGAGTTATTTGTTGGTTTATCTCCGGTGATTGTCTCAAGTGCTGAAATGTGGCAGAACAGACATTCGAGAGTTGATAAGCCAACCAGCAAGGGCTAGGCTAGTTAGTTGAGGAGTGAAAGCCTATCGGTATTTCTCAAAGCAGTTATTGTACTAGGCTGCTTTTTGTTGGTAGGCTATCATCATAACAGACGTGTGGTGTAGTTCATGAGGTACTTCATTTGTTTTTCAAGTTTTTACAAGAAATAATTTCCTTATTACTTGTTAGGGTTACCGGTATTCAATCTTGAAAAATTATTTTGCATTCGTAACCATCAGCTGCCAAGCGACGATGGTCACGTGACTTAAAAGCAAGTTTCCATGTTTTAAAATTCAACACAAAACAATTCACGCTAAAACACTAAACATGAAAACTTTTTAACAAAAAACTAACCCTTGATTAATTTAAAATTTACTTTAAAATTATATTTTGAATTTTTACATTCAAAGAAAGATAAATTATATCCGTGTTGTAATTTGTGGATTATCTAATGGCAACACTAATAGTAAAAAAAATTATTCAAGCGAGTGATTTTAAAATATTCATCCGCGTTTGATTAAAAGCGGTATATCTAAAAAACGGCACCTGGTTGCAACCAAAGACAATTCAATCACTAATCAGGCATTAAAAATCTACTTGCAAAAAGTTTTTCAAGAGGTACCTCGATGGGTATCACGAGATCTCTTTTCTAGACGTTTTTTCTGCGAGCGTAACAAGGCCTATACTGCCAATTTTTGGCCTGTAAAATTTTGGTCACGTGACCGGGCAACCCCAAACTCGGTTTGAATAAAGCAATCATAAGCATCCACATTGTGTCCAAATTTCAGCTTTGCACGTCAAGTGGTTTTGGAATTATAAGCGATTTAATAACTTTTTAAGTAAAAATTACCGTTTTTTTATGCCTTTTTGTGTTTCAATTCACGATCACGTGACCTAGGATCCCCAAAATTGGCACACAAGACGCTTTCATTAATTATTATGTTGAGTCCAAATTTCAACTTTCTAGGTTTTACCGGTTTTTAGTTACAAGCAAACCAATCCTCATTTGCCAAAATTCGCGAACAAAACCAATGGTACTACGCGCTCACGCGAAGTAACAATTATTATCAATCAAAAAATGTTTTTAATATTTGAAAAATAAATTTAAATTTTCAAGATCATGTTTTCAAACTTTGTTCTGCCTCACTATCACTAATTAGATTTAAGTGCCCTTACAAAACACTCAAAATAGAGCTTGCTTAGAAGGCTTATTTCCTGCTTAGTGCGCTTATTTCCTGCCTATCACATCAAAATATGTTTAAGCGGCTCTTGCTGGTTGTAAAATTACTGGTCAAAACAACTTACCATTATACCAGCAACACTGTAGAAAATACTATTTGGCAATTCTCCCCAATCGAATAACTCTTTACTTAAAGGTGTGATCATGGTTTCAGCACCAGTTTGGCAAAACATCAATGTAAAGGTCACTGTTAAACAAACTACAACTTCTTCCCGAAGCAAATCTAAAAAAATAAACATTTTAATACATTAACAATTGTTTTAAATTTGAATGTTTGTTAAGAACAATAATAATAATAATTATGTTTTGACGTTTGCAAGCCACTGTTTGAATCCACAGGTAGGAAAGTTAATGCAAAACGTTAGCTTCGTTAACCACTAGTCCGTTAACAAACTTCATACCTCCGTTAATGTTAATCCGTTATTTTCAGCTTTAATTAACGGACGTTAATTAAGTCCGTTAATTCGTTAATATTTTGCGTGTAATTTATATTTCTTTTTATTCACTCGCTTCTAGAACACGTATTGACGCTGTTGAGCTGATTGTAACAAAATATTTATTGCTATGGTGGTCTTTTTGTGTTTTGAAAGTTACATTTTACAGTCTAATCTAGTGTAATTTTAAGATAAGTTCAAATGCACTAACGAAGCGGCGATCGGAAAATCTTTGGAAATTGCGAACAGCAATAATTAATAGACCTATGCGGCTGCAGCTTATTATTTGCTACAAAAAAGAGCTCCTTTCTTCGCTTTCGTCTATAAAACTCGTGCTAATACGCAACAAGAGTTACCAGTGCAAACTGGTTTGTACCGGTACGATGAATGAATGGTGCAAGATATTAACGATAAAAACTTTAACGGAAGTTAAAAGAACTTAACGGAAGTTAATTTAGTCCGTTAACATGAAAAAGCTTTTCAACGGATTAACGAGTTAATGGAAAAGTTAGCTTCGTTATTAACGGATTAACGATTAACGGACTTGTGCCCACCTATGTTTAAATCTCTTATTATACTTGCTGTAATACGACTAGGCATGTACAGTAGCAAGTTTGTGGGGGCCATTTCTGCATCACAGCACCAGCGCAACAAAGCTCCGGACGGTTTCCCGACGCTCTAGATAGCACAATCATTACTAATTGCTTCATCCTTATTAATGCCCCAATGATATAATTTATACAATAGGCAGGCTGTCAAGTCGATGAATTTTTAAAAAATGAAAAAAAATGACTGCTGAACACGAAATAATGACAATTTTCAGGTATATTATAATGACGAAAAATGAGATAATTTCGCAAAAAAAAACATGATTCGACAAAAGCGCCACAAGAGTAATCACAAGAATTACTGAATTAAAATAATGCGGGCCCCAATGCGTAATGTATTTTTAATTGTAAATAAAATAATCACAAAACAGTCAGCGATAGTGAAAATATTACAATGTGTGAAGCAGCAAACAGTGCCGGGTTTATGTGGAGTGCCCTGGGGCCCAAAGTTGGTGGGAGCCATGTTTCTATATAATGCAATAAGCAAATCAAGCATATTTCAAAAAAAAAAGCTGAAAGATCGATCAGTGATCGGCACAAACAGTGGAAGACAGGCGCGTAACCAGGATTTTAGGTTAGAAGCTTATCTGCTTTGCAATGATGGATTTCATAAACGGAGGTCTGGGGGCGGAGACCCAACTCGCCGGAAGCCTGCTGGGCGATTTTTGAAATCTTTCGGCAAAAAAAAGCCACACAGCATTTTTACTTATATTTGGAAGATCTTTTGAAAAAAATTAAATTACCTTGCCCCTTCAACCCCCGCATTTACTTTCAAGTGAAGTTCAAAACACATCTAACAGCATGCATATTTATGCTAAATTTTTTTAATGGCTTGGCTAAGCGAAAGAGGTGTCTGAAATATCTGAATTCTTACGTTATTGTGCATTAAGCAATCCGGAATCGTTTCGAGCAGCACGGAAAATGCATCTACGTTTGCACGCATAATTTACACTTTCGAGCTACGGTAATTACTGACACATTTCTATCCTGTGCTGCAAAAAGACAACGTGGCTGATTGAAAGAAAATCAAGTTTTTGTACGTGATTATTATAGATATTAACGTGATGTAACAAGTAAGTTTTTCCAATCAGGTATTACCAGTTGTACCTTTTTAGTACTTAAAATTCAATTTTTTGATTGTAATCATTTTAATAGTTGCGCTAACAAGGATTTATGTTGCCGTGCTGCTAGAAATGCTTTTTCATTTGTGCAGAACATAGAACAGCTGAAAATCGTGAAGACCTAACGGCAACTGATCAAAAAAAATACATATATCTGTAGATTAACTACAAAATAATGAAATAATGACAGCGGTTCCAAAATAATGAAATTGGAAAAAAAATGAAATTATGACACACTTGACAGCCTGAATAGGTGACTGCTGGCCTCGAAGGACGTAAGGTCCATTTGCAGCTTTCTTACTAGTATTTAGATATTTTATTTTATGCTCCGACTTTCTACATGACTTTGAAGTGCTTTTTCTATTCTGAATTACATAGTTAAAATAAATTGTGTAGATTTTGACTCCTTTCAAATGTCTCAGCAATGGCGAGCCGTTGGCAATACTGTGTCCAACTTAACCTCCCACTCCAGAGACGAACGCATTACCGCTCAATTTGATTCGAGCCAATGTTTCAATATTTAATAGTTTGCTTGCATTCTGGCTAGAGGCTAAATGTGAAAAAGTTGTCCTCCCACAAGGAGCGAAATCCAACATAAAAGTGCAAACAAAAGAGCGCAGAGAGACATAATCCTGCGGTTAGTGCTAACATTTCCATGCTTCAAAAAATATTGCCGCAAACTATTATCAAAAATTATTACTAGTGTTAATCACCAAGACGCTAACTTTTTCCTGCGACAAACGCATAAATTTAATATTTACAAAGCCTTTTTCAATATTTTATTTTGTACAAGTGACACATTTCTACCGGGGAAGAGGAAGTTTTCATTGCAGCAGAAGTGGCAACGGCAACTAAAGGGATAAAATCAGGAAAAGCTGCTGGTGAAGACAAAATCAGACCAGAGATGTTGAAAACGCTGACCAAAGAAGGAATTCTCTGGTTAATGCGAGTGTGTCAAGTTGCGTGGAAGTTTGGCAAAACTCCCAGAAATTGATAAACAGGTGCGATTATTCCGATATTCAAGAAAGGAGATCGCAAGCAATGTACGAACTACAGAGAGTATCACTCCTTAGTTTGCCAGGGACAGTATATGCCAAATGCCTTGAAAGGAAATACAGAGAAATAGTGGAATCAAAACTGGAGGATGGCCAATGCGATTTTCGTCCGAGTCACAGCACCACGGACCAAATCTTCACTCAGAAGCAAATCTTCGAGAAATCTTGGGAGTATGGCAAAGATCTCTTTGTACGCTTTGTCGATCTTGAAAAAGCATATGACCGAGTTCCTTGGGATAAACTTTGAAAGGTTTTGCGGGAGTATGGGCGTTGATGGTCAGTTGTTACACGTCATTAAGTCATTGTATCGCCGACTTGAGGTTTGTGTTCGAGGAAAATGCGGTCTAGTATTTTTAGGCACAGACGTTTAGGCGTTGCTGATAACGCACCGGGACGTTTATGCACCTGGACCTTTATGCGCTGGACGTTTAGGCGCCAAAGATGGAAAAAAATTTTTTCCAACATTTTTTTCCAATTCATAAAAATTAAAAAAAAATTTTTTTTCTTTCTTAGACAAAGTATTTTTCAAAAAATTTTTTTTTGTTTTCAATAAATTAAAAGCTTTTTCCCAAAAAAGCGTTCTTCAAACAAAATAGTTTCATTTTGATTCAAATGTTATTATCATCGAAGCTTTTCATACGGCACTTATCCATAAGAATCGTCAGAAAAGAGATCGCAGGAAAAGGAGCAGTTATAGGAAAAAGCCGAAAAGTGATTGGTGGGAAAAATATCAATAAGAGAGCATCATTCGTGTACAATTTTTAAGCTGTACACAAATTCTTTTTGTCGGCAAAGGACGGGGTTAGAAGTTTTGATAAAAGTGACCTCAAAAGCAGAAAGCTGGAAGAAAAGCGGAAAAAGTTTTACAAAAAAATTGACATCTTAAACGTAATTTTTTCAATAATTAAAAATGTTTTCTGCTACATGTCTATTAAGTGTTCTTACTTTATCCGGACCAGTGCAATCTCCAGCTCGCGATCTCAAATTTTACGGCTGACGAGCACGAGTTGCTTGTGCGAGTTACCTGCTTGGGCACGAATAAGAGATACAAAAAACTTTTGTTTTTGATTGTTTTTGGTTTTTACCTTACATTTGGGAGAAAAATATACCTCTATAGCATAAAAAAGTCGCTGCTTGGGTTTGAATAAATTACCCTCGTCATCGTGCTGTATCCCGAGACAAAATTTGAGCTGATCTGACCTGCTCAAAAAAGTAGCAAAGGCAATCGATTTTGAAGCACAAATAAAATGAGTTTTAGCCAACAGCAAACTTTGTTTTCAGGCTGATCTCGCCCGCGTATCCAGATTTTGTAGGGTAAAGCCGAATCAAGATATAACTTAACCGTTCGTTCCACTTGCATGTGTTGGATAAGGTTGTCTCTAACAGCTGACAATTTGGATTTTGGGGTGCTAAACAATTGTCACGACTCACGAGTAGCACGATAACAAATTTAATTGAAAGGAATGCAGTGAACGTAATAGATTTAAACTATAATATAACACTTACATGAAAAATTTTGATTGAAAAATTGTCGGAAACGATTGTCAAGTCTGCAGCCACTTTCAATGCAACTCATAGTAAAAAATAATTCGAAAGCAAAACAATAATTTGAAGCAGCATACAATCCTGTACAATTTCAAAAGTGTTTGAAGCAATTCTGAAGAAGTTACCCGCAAGAATTTAACATTGTTTTTGCTATAATTGTATTTACAACAAGATGTAAAGATTACACTAAAAAAATATCCATTTAAACATTGTTTTTACTAATCTGCTGAAAGATGAATCCTTGTTTCCTGAAAAAGCTTGTATTGTTTGCAAAAGTATTGTATTGTTTGCAAAAGTAAACCCCAAATAACCATGAAACGTCACACGGCTTGCTGCGTGTGCCAACTTGTAGTGAAAAACATTTTTTATCACTAAAAAAAATACAATGAAAAATCAATTTTTTGTAAAACTTTTTCCGCTTTCGCATTGATTAATCCTTTTCATGCCAATCACTGCTTGCCTTTTTTCTGTAATCGCTCCTCTTCCTGCGATCTCTATTCTGACAATTCTTCTTAACAAGTATCATGTAAAAAGCTTCGAAGATATTAACATTTGAATCAAAATGAAACTTTTTTGTTTGAAAAACGTTTTTTTATGGAAAAAGCTTTTATTTGAAAAAAATGTTTTTGAAAAAAAAAAATTAAAAACTAGAGGTTCATTTTCCCGGAGGAAAATAATACGGGACTTCCGCCAGTTCCATTTCACCATCATTCTCCCTTTCATACTTTGAAGGTTACCGATATTTCTGTAAAACTCAATCGTATGCAATGCAAACAAAGTGATTTTGTCTCATGAAAAAAATAAATGCTGATTTTAAATTATTTGTAGTTGGGTAAAACCAATGTCCGACTAAGTATTTGAACCCAGCTCAGTTCATTCACAACAATTTCAAACCCTGGTGCCTTTAATCATTATGCCAGCTCAGCATATGAACCCAATTGACTAAAGTCAATTGTTAAATTTAGCTTTCAAAAAAGTGATTTTTGGGAGGTTTATTTGGGGTTTGGTACCCCCAAACCATGTAAAAAATTGTCATTTAAATATCTACTGATACCAAAAAAAATTCAGCACCCTAGCATAAGCTGGCGCCTTTAATCACTAGACCACAGCAGGACATGCGTGTACATGACAAAATCCAATTATTAAAATCATGCATTTAAGTTCTTTTCCGTTTTTGGCGCGTCTGTTACAAACCACGTTGACGTAGCAACTCCAAAACTGCAAGGGCCTAACTTTATATATAGACTTATCATATCTCCAAAGTTCAAGTTTCTAACCTTGGTGGTTTTAGAGTTTTTGTTAAATTTAGCTTTTAAAAAGAGATTTTTTGGATAGATGTTTGGTACCCCCAGACTGCGTAAAACAGTTTGTCTGTTAAATATCTACTGATATCCAAAAACTCTAGGGTTCTAGTTCAAGCTGTTCAAAATAATTAAATTTTGGAGCAACACTGAAGCAGGTAGAGAAGTTCAAGTACTTTGGGGTAGCATTCACGAGTAACGGTAGGCAAGACGAAGAACTGGATACCCGAATTAGCAAGGCTAGTGCAGTAATGCAAGCATTGCACTATTCAGTTGTCATGAAACGAGAATTGTCAAAAAGGCAAAGCTCTCAATTTTCAAAACAGTTTTTGTCCGGTATGTAGCTCTGGGATTCAAAAATCTTTCAACATCGATCAGTTACTTCTCTGAATTGAAAAACCTCAGCTTAGATGGTTTGGCCATGTAAGCAAAATACCTCAGGAAAGACTCCCCAAACAAGCTTTACTTGCCAAAGCAAATGGGAAAAGACCAGTTGGACGACCTAGAACTAGATGGACCAATTACATTGAGGATCTTGGATGGAATTGCTTGGGACTTCACCCAAGCAAAATGATAGTTATGATCCAAGACCGTGAAGTGTGGCGGCTTAATCTCGAGCAGCTGCCCCCGCATCCCTCATGGAAAAACAGGCAATGAAGAAGAATGTTCTCCAGTAGCTAACATGAAAATAAGGTACTTTGAACAATTAAGAATATGATTGACCAAAACATTGTGGTCATTAAATACATTGAAAGAAAGATTGTATATTCCATTAATTAGGGATACAAACTTGAAAGACTTCCTCACAAAAGTTCTTTGATCGTTCCGTTTTCGAATTAAAGAAAAAAAAAACTAGCCTCTTAATAAAACTCAACAAATTTGTGGAAATATGACTTTTAGTATATCATAATACCGAACTGGAACAAATTTAGAGCACACTAAGATTGAAATCGGAGAATATACCATTGCATTGGCACATTTTGTTAAGCCTTACAATAAGCAAAAAACTTCAAGTTAATTTGTTAATTCAATGAAAAATGTTTCAAAGAAGCTCCTCTATTTAAGCAAAATCCATGCAAAAATTTGGGTTTCATAATTAAAAAAAAAATTAAAAGGTTAAACACTCGATTAAACTAACCATTTGAAACATATGAAAAAAATCTAGATGGTGCACGATCTCGAGTTCTTGCGTGAGTTGGGGAAGAAGTGTTTGAACCTGAACCATCCTCTATTTCCTTTTCAAAGCACTCATCATCATCATCATCATTTAGAGCTGATTGTGACTGTGGTACTTGTTTCAATTCACGATACACAAATATCATTAGTAATGTATGGATAACCCAAAGCAATGCCATGAACAGCTGAAAAAACATCTTTCTAAACAGTGCAGTGTGGGCAAACATTACGCTGCCATTAGAGCAATTTTTCAATTTATTTCTTTGGAAAAAAGAATCTTGGTGAAATTAATTTCACATTAAAATCCTATAACGTTTTTTTTTTTTTTTAAATCCTATAACGAAACTGATTTTCAAAATAAGTCAATATTTTTCACAATAAAATGCACATTGCACAGTATTATCTTTTATTTTTTCACCAAAACACTTCTAATCTTTTAGCAAAAGAGTATGACTGTTGGTTCAGTGGCAATGAAGGTAAAGGTGCCATTTTCATAACATCCTCGATCGCATGATCAAGATTCAACATACACCATGGTCACGTTGTTGCATCCTTTAAAGAATAATTTCTGCTAGGTGACTTCAAATAAGCAGAAAATTTACATGAAAAAAAGTCAAATATCAACTTGAAAAGTGGTCAAAACTCGAAAAACGATCAACTCTAAGCGAGTGTGGATTCATCCAAAAGGTAGTTCCACCAACAATTCTTTCTGACAGGATAATAAAAATATATCAGCCAATTCCTAAGACAGAATAACCATATGCACTTAAGTAGTAAACTAATCAACAACTAAGTGCCTCCATAACTGAAAAACTTTTCGTAACTGGTACCCAGTTAACACCTTACTAATAGGCAAAATAGTCATGATTTGAGTGACATACATTTAAACAACAATGCCCAATTAGCTACAAGCATTTTAGCTGCAATACAAACTTATCAAATATCACATGTTAAGATTTTTCCAGATTATGTTGCTTACCCCAGGAACTGTGAGTGAAGTTACATGAAATTTTCCTATATAAAAATCCATCTTCGCTAAAAATAAGTTGAATGCCGGTCCAATAACAAGACCGATTTGACGAAGTGACATGAGCCTTGAGAAGGCAGCAGTTCTTTCTTCTTTTGTTGTTGAGCGACTTATCATACCAAAAATTGAAGATCCCGAACCAGATCCGAGACCTGCTATAAGGCGGCTTCCCATCACCATATACGGCGTAGATGCAGCAAAGTACATGAAATTTCCTAAAAATATAATTGGATGCAATCAACTAAAAAACATGTATTATGATCAACTCCTTTAGAAGTACAGTAGGTGCAGATTTATCTTAAGAATTGTGTCAACTGGCCAGATTTAAATAGAAGAGGGTCTTAGACACTCTTTCTCTCTCTCTCTCTTCACTACTTGCTTTCTATAAGAGAAGCAAGAGGAGCAGCAGCTCAAGATTAAGCCACAACACTTCACAATCTTCCATCACCTCCATAAATTTGCTTGGGGGAAGTCCCGAGCAATTCCATCCAGGATCATCAATGTAATTTGGCTTTCAGCAACTTGACAAATAAATAAATTCTGTCCATCTGTAATAGAGCCATCTATTCTAGGTGTCCACCTGGTCTTTTCCCATTTCCTTTAGCAAGTAAAGCTTGTTTGGAAATTCTTTCCAAAGGCATTCTGCTTACATGGCCAAACCATCTAAGCTAAGATTGGCAGTGACTCAATATTTAGAGATTTTCGAATTTCAGATCAAGCTTTGCAACTAGTCAAATAATGTAACTTCTTCAATTCTTCATTAAACCTCAGTTTGAATGCTTGCATTTACACTTTTTGGTTTATTACCCAAGATTCATGACCATAGGTGAGAATGGGGACAATACTGTTTTGAAAATTGAGAGCTTTGCCTTTTTAACAATTCTCGTTTCATGATAACTACATGAATAGTGTAAAGCTTGCATTACTACACTAGCCTTGCCAATTCGGGTATCCAGTTCTTCGTCTTGCCTTTCGTCACTTGTGAATGCTACCGCGAAGTACTTGAACTTCTCTACCTGCTTCAGTGTTGCTTTATTCACTTACAGCCAGCATTGATCAGGGTTTCTTGAAGATGAAGTATTGGTCCATCAGTTTTGTCAGAGCATATTTTCATTCCAGCAGTGTCACATGAAGCTGCAAAGCTATTTCATGTGTGGCTGGAGGCCAGATTATGCGGAAGAAAGCAAAACCAAATTAACAGTGAATAGCAGACAACTGATTTACAATTTCCAATCGTCACACACTCATCAGCTTGGCTGCATTTGATCAAATTCATGTTAACATGTTAAGATTGAAGAGAGGTGAAAAATACACCCTTGCTGGAGTCCAACGCCCACATGGAACAGCTTAAATTGCTTGTCATTTACCCAAACGCAAACCTCCAGTGGGCAATAGAATGAACTATTGGCACACAACAACTGACCATCAATGCCATATTTCTGCAGAATCTTCTAAAGTTAATCAGAGGAACTTGGCCATATGACTTTTCGAGATCGACAAAGTACGCAAACGGATCTTTGCCATATTCTGAAGATTTCTGGTCAATGGTAAATCGGGTTTTAGTACAGATGCAACTAAGACAGTCCATACTAAAGCACATGGATCAAAGGACTGCACAAGGATTGCAAGGACCAAAAGGATTGCAAAAACCCTAACTCAAACCCTTGCAATCCTTGTGGTCCTGTTCCTGTATAGGCTATTTTAGCAGTACCAACTAACACCACCACTTCCATCTTGTAACAAGAATATACTACGGGTGCAAAATCTACCACAAATTTTTGTACGTTAGATAAATCATTCATCAATATACTCTAATTTACTAGGTAAAATTCATATACTATAGATCAATCAGTGGTCGAGTGGATAGAGCGACTGCTATTAAAACGATATAATCAGGTTTGATTCCCAGTCAGGTCAAACCAAAGACTATAAAAATTGGTATTCACAGCTATACTGCTTGATGTTCAGCAATTAAAGGGATAGTGTGAAGCCTCCATTTGTGTGTGGTAGACAGGTGGGCAAGTGGCAGCTTGACTCAAAGACTGAAAGGTGCCTTTGCCGTCTCCTGGCCAAGGCAACTTGGTCAATAAAATGTAATTACAACTACAATACTATGCTTGCATCGAAGTCGATAAACCAGACAAAGTGCTCGATGACATATCAGAGCGAAATATTAATTAGTTACAGACCACAATTTATCACGCATAACAGTCTGTTTTGCCCATACGGGCTCTTTAGGGAGCTAAAATTTAATACAGTCTTATTCAAATAGAATCCTATGTCTATTTGAATACAAAATAAAAAGATTATACTTGAATAAAATGTTATTTAATTTTAGCCCCCCCCCGAAGAGCCCATATGGGCGAAACAGATTGTTGGGTAGGGTTATGAATTTTTCAACTTTTGGAATGAAACTAAATTCCTGGGTTTGCAATCAATGAACTTTTTTACATTACGTATTTTTAAACTAATATTTCATTCCAAAATGACAAAAAGCTCGCGCACCCAATACCTTGAAAATTTTCAGATTTTCGGTAATTTTAACATGCCAATCATGCTTTTTCAAACAATTTCACAGCTTGATTATATAAAGACTTTTATCATTAAAAGAGGGACAGTATCCAGAGGGCTTGAGGCAGGCCTGAAATCATCTCAGAAAGCTAAAGCCATGGTTGGCCTGGCAGATATGCAGACAAAATTGACAAGCTCAAAGGAACCTACTTTCTTTTGCCCAAAGAACTCTTTTTTAGTGTAGTGTTTACCAGATTTCCAACTGCAATTCGTGAGCCCCACCTGATAACAGGCTCTGTTTACAACCCTACTTAACAGTGTTGTACAAGGAATCACACCCAAGCCTTAGGAAACGGCAAAGACTAATAATATTGGCAATTGAGATGACCCAAAATTTTTGGGTGGACAAAAATTTTTCTTGCAACTAATGAAAAACAAAAAACAAACTAATGTTCAAAAAAGCCCACTCTTAGGTAGACCTACTGATCAAACAGTTTACGTATTAATAGCCAAAAGTTTAATGCAGTCTAGTGAGGTTGCTCATTCAGCATTACATTAAGAAAAAGTGATCCAACGATAAAGTAAAGCTGTAGTTGCAAACGAAATCCACAAAATAGGGCTGAATGTTGGCACTGCAATCTTTTTGTTCGATTCTTGGAACAGATAGCTATTTATTAGTAAAGCACAATTTGCATATCAAATTTGTTCTTTGCACAAGCGCTGTAAAAAATTATGCAACTGTTGCACAAAAAAGCTGTGGTGAACTCAAGTGCCAAATAAAAGGCTTTGAAACATAAAATGCAGCAAACAGAAGAAATTTCCTTGACAAGAAGGCTTCGAAAGATTTGTACAGAATGCTTGTGAAAAAGCAGATCGTTTGCAGATATTGGTCTTGGGTTTATTTTTTTGCTCAGACTTTCAAGTCAGATGTTCGATTTTGTGAATTTTTTGTTGTTTCCAAAATTCTTGAGGTCATTTTTGTGATTGTAAGGGGGCAACTTTCGAGATTGCCTTCAAAAACAAGAACTTTTTCAATTTTTTTTTGCCAATTGACCAAAAACGATTGAATATTTTTGTTTATATTTTTTTAAAAACTTTTTTCGGTTACTTGCTAGTTTTTTTTTGATAATTCGCTAAAAATTTAGGTCAATGACCGTTATATGACCGAAAAATCAAACGAACCAAAGTTGGAGTTTTTAATGCCATAAAACAACAGAGGCCAAAAGAAAAGCAAAAGTTTTGAAATGGCATAAAATAACAAATGCCAAAAAAAAAAAAGCAAAAACAAAGGCCAACACAAAACCAAAACTATTGCCACTAACAAGAATCTAACCTGCGACAAAGCTTGAAGCAGTTAAACATATTAGCTCACAGTTTTAGAGGTTAAAATGGTTTTGTGACTAATTTATAAATTTTGGTGGGTGTCCCTTGATAAATTTTTGCTTGTAATTGTTTTAATTTTTTCGAACCTTGTCACGGGTTAAAATGTTGCCAGTGGAGCAGCAACAGCACCCTGAGAAAAGCTTTTTTGTGCAAAAGCAAAATTTTACAGTAGTTTCAAAACAACAAGTCAATACAAAACTATTTACGGCAAACCGTAACTGTGTGGATAATGCAAACAGCATAAGCTTGGTTTAGCCATCAGTGTTACTAAAAACCTATAAACAGTAATATCCAAAACCTCTTTTCACAAGCCATTTTAATTTTCTGCCGAAAATACAGACATTCAAACGCACTGGGTTGATGTTTCATTAGCAGTGGAGATAGTATGATCAAACATGGTAGCCAAAAGAGATATCAGTATGATACAATAAATTTTTAAAATTCGTCAAACATTACAAATATTTAGGGGTATAGTTTTTGAAAAGTTATCTTTAGCATGAGACTTCTCTTCACTCACAAACTTAATTCATATGATTGCGTGACTGCTGGGTGTGTCACTTATTGATTTGGTTTATACAATATGCTGTGTGTAGTTATTTTTGATCTGTTTTGTTGGGTGATTTAAAACGATTCTTTAGTAAATCACACAATTTTTTCGAGGCAATGGGTGGGCAAGGTTTTTGTAATGTTAAGCAAAAGGAAAGTGATATTCGTCATTAACATTCAAAACTTCATCACTTCCAACATCAGGCATTTGCAGACAAAAAAAATCATAACCCTACTGTTGTGGCATTATAAATTGCGGTGGTCTGTAAATAATAGTTCATATCATACTATTTATTTTCTACTTCTTTGGCATTGCTGTAATGGTGAACAAGTCTTACCTCCGATTTCAAATAAATTACTAACGATGACTGCAAGTTTTGTTGATTGGGTTATGTCAGTGACTCGACCATATATAGGTGCAGATAGAAGTCCAGTTAAACTGAATGATGACATGACTAATCCAATAAAAAACTTTTCAGCACCAAGACTAAGTAGATAAAGATTGAGTGTAGGCAAAATTACAGCTGAAAAAAAAACAATTTATTTTGTTACCATAAGCAAAGAAAGCAAGCTATGTTAGATGCATATCGTTAAGAAATCCATTTTCAATTGATTAGTAATTAAACTGAGACAAGTGACTGAATTAAAACTACCATTGGATAAATACTTTGAAAACTGCCAAACACACCAAAAATAGTGCGAAGCACCTCAACCTACAGTGGTTAAACAGGGGAAAACCATTGTGCAAACAAATGTTTTACAGAAAATTTATTACAATACTAGTATGCACTTTAAACAGGTTATCTTCTTATCCCTCAAACCAAATCAACAACTCAGAACTCTACACTACAAATTGCCTATGTAATTTTACATACTGGTACCGGTACCACAACATCAAAAATTGCAAAAAAAAGTTTACCAACATTAATTCAGTTTAACAATAAAATATCTCTAGCAGGTGATACGAACTAGATAAACCAAAAAATAACTTTTAAAGTTCTGGTAGGCAACATTAAACACTACATCAAGATTTTACATAGTTAAGAGCATTTAGATTCAGGAGTAAGTGCATTACAATAATTTACTCAAATTACTTAACCTATTTTAGCTTGTTAAGTGACAGAGATAGACTGCAGCATTGCATTGATAAAGAAGCGTCTTATCAGAAATTACTGTTAGGCAGCTTACCACTGACTTACCGTATTCTACTCCACTCAGTAAGAAGTACAGAGATATGATTACATAAGTAGCATTAAACTTAAAAGCCATAAATCCAGATTCATTAAACAAGTAATAGATTAATAGCCAAACCTAAAAATACAACTTGTTTCATCACAGCGTTGCCAAGAGGTTAAACGTGATGACAACTCTGATCGCATGATCTCAATTCAACCCACCTCCTGGTCGCATTAATTGTTGCATTCTTGGATAAGACAATTTACAAGGATTATCCCAGCTTGGTGGACAATACTAAAAGGCGGAAATGGGAAAAGGCGAAAATCATGCTAAAAGGCGGGAAAATAGGAAGGGCTAGGATTAGAGTTAGGCTATTCCTATTTTCCCACCTTTTATTTAGCACATTCCTACTTTTCCTATTTCCGCCTTTTAGTATTGTCCCAGCTTGGTGGCATAGGTGGGCAGTACAGCACTACTTGAGACTTTTGTGTAGGCTACTGGTATCATAGCTACTTTTAATCAAAAGAACAGATATTGCAGTACTTTGCTTAGCGTAATTTTCGGTACAGTAGTATCACTACTTTTAAAAAGTAAATTACTACCCCAGACCCACTAGCTGACAATGTCATCATTCCTTCACTTTCAAATGGAGATCTACAATTCTACATCCATAGCGTGGATAGCGATTAATCTAGACAATGGGCTCATAAACAAGAGATAAAGTCGGTAATTGGTATCAGTCTTCTAACTCACAGAAAAAATTTCTTTGAAGCTCAGGCTACAGTTTTTTGCAACATGTTTATGATCAAATGCTGCCACTGGTTCTTTTCCACACATCATGATAACAACACCAGTATAAATCACGCTTTAGCAGGAAACAAACAATTAAGTACAAATAAAAAAAACTCAAGTTCAAATGAAAAAGAAACTAACTTTTGTTCTCATTCAACAAGGTGAAATTTTAGTGATTTTGTGTATTAGCAAACAAAATTTTTGGCTATAGTTCAATTTGAATTAAGCACACGTTTTTGCTGTTGCAATTTTTTGATGCTGCATAACAAAAGCAGCAAAAATATTTTTACTCAAGCAAACAGAGTTTTGAGAATTAAAACAATTTTACAAACATGGTCACTAAATTGGCATCAACGTTCTACAAAGTCAAGAACAAATACGGCTCAAAATTGGCAACAACTAAAAAACAGCCAGCTTTAACTCAAGATTTATTGGTTTAAAACAAAGAGTGTATTGGCACGCAGTTGCAGTTTAACTGAATATGAGTATTGAGTACGTTGCAAACAATTTGACTCTACATTAAACCGCATTAATTACTGTATCTTATCTCATAATACATTTGTATTACAATGTTGTTTTTTTATTTGCTTCACAAATTTTTAACAGTTTCCAATTAAATTAAAAAAACTACAGCCAACCTAAAACAGCGAACAGGTATTTCCTTTTTTCCACTACAATTGACAATTGATCTGAAAAGAATTTCTTTTCTCCAACACCTTTTTGTTAGACTATAGTCACTAAATATTATCATGCAGGGGTGCAGATAAGGCCAAGACTCAGTGCACCGATCTACCTCAATATTTGAAAAAGTTAAATGATTCCCCCAATATTTTCGACATACGTAACTTACGTTAGAGAGCTACCAACATCCAACAATTAACAGCTTATTCACTAATCCTACGTCAAGTTCCGTAGTTCTCACATTGTAAATACACGAAACATGGGAAAAAACCTAGATGGCAATTACAGTATGCTTGTTGATAACCTGCCAATTTTTGCTTTGTGTACCGGTATTTTTTTTATTTTTTGAACGATGCTCATAGCAGCATGTTGCTGAAGTGGTGCGAGAATCCAGATTTGGCGATTGTGACTATGACATAAAGCATGCAAATAAGTTTGAAAAAGTGAACAGCATTTCTCGTTTGCATTTCATGATAAGGTAGTGCTCTACTTAACTTTCGAGATGGTACTGAGCAACTACAGACTTATACGGTGTTGTGTTCATGCAACAATAGAAGAATGTCAGAAGAGATGCTCAATTTTTGTATTGAGGGAAACTAATTAGGCTACTACAATTGTACTAGTATTCCAGCAGGCCTAGTAGGAGTAGAATATCTTTTCAGACATTGTGTAAATTTAGATAGAAAAAATTTTTGAAAAATGAGCATTTCTACAAGCTCTGGCCAAAGAACAATAAATTCTTTTTGCAGCTGCACTTTGTAGATAAGTTTTAGTTTTTACATGGATGTGTGCAGTAAATTTATTAGCCGACTTAACCCACTTTCATTGTCTAGTTCAGCACTTCTACTGAATACTAAACAGAAAGTTTGTGGGTCTACATACCATTTTAGTCAATATGGTTTGGTAACCACGTAAAGAAAATTTGCTATCATTTCTTGAATTGGTTAACTAACAAAAATTATCACGCACTGCGACACCAGTAACCAAAATTTGGCAAATCAACCAAGGATCTCCTACTCAACAAACACCATAAAAATGGAGGGATGAGAGCGACTAAGAAATGAGAGTGGCATCATGTTTTTGGAGTCTCCCGCCATCCATGTATATGAGTCAGGGCAGGCGGTCTGCAGCCATCATCAAACTTGTTTGCAGCATTGCTCACACTAAAATTTGCACGCAGCTGTTATAATAGCTCAATAATCTCCACTTTACTGTGTATGAGGTTCTTTGCACAGAAGACTGTTGACTGGAAGACCAAAACTTCACTTCCAGTCTCCTGGTCATCCATTCAATTTTTAATCAATGTGTTGTTCTCTTGTTATTGCTATTCGAGTGATCCTCTTTTTTGCTGTTATTTATGGAAATAAATAAAGCATTGTCATTGTTGTACCAGTATCCAGCAACTTATTTTTTTTCTTTAGGTCCATGCAGAAAATCAAATGGATACTGGTACCCTAAAAAGTGATAGCAACAAAGTGTTACTGGTTGATGATGATATTAGCATAGTAGGCCAAGAAGTAGAGAAAATGGAAGAAAGCGCAAACAGCAAAAGTACCCCTGATACACCGTCAGTTCAAAAAAGTAACGTGAGTGCAATTATCGTCGCATACTCCAAATCCAATCATTTTGATCCATCCATAATAGCAAAACAATTGGTACCAAAAAACAAAAAAAGTCGTTGAGTTTTCAAAAGTTATGGTATGAAAAGTACCCTTGGCCTCAGGTATCTTCCGGAACTAAAGGAGTATTATGTTACTTCTGCTTGAAATATTTTGAAGGGGGGAAATCGAGTCTTGCTAGCAAGATCGATCAGTCTTTCGTATCTACAGGATTTACAAATTGGAAGAAGGCCCATCATAACTTCAAATTACATGCAGTTTCAGCAAGACACAAATTTGCGAAAACTACTGTTGCCAACGAGCATAACTGATTAGATTCAAAATTGGAGGCTGCATCACTGCAAAAACAAAAGAAACACATCAAATCTATTGAAAATTATTGGAGCCATAAAGTATTTGGCATGCCCGGGACTGGCTTTTAGAAGTCATGAAGAAGTTGAAGAAAACTTATATCACATGCTTGAATTCAGAGCAAGTGATGATCCGAGCTTGCAAAATCGGCTGAAAAGGAAAAGAAACAAAACACCTCTTGAGAGTTACCATACAGAATGAAATCATCAATATGTTTAGTTTCATAATTGTCATGGAAATTGCTGATGAAATTCATCAAGTATCAACCATGCAATTTTAAGTGATCATGGATGGGACACTAGATATGTCCAAAACAGAACAAGAACCCATTTGTTTGTGATATGTAGATGAAAACTTTATTGTGCAGTAATACACAAAGAACTTGTTGGGTTCTACAAAGTAGCATCGTTTGAGCCTGTCCAATAAAACATTTGAACCTGCCCATTTCGCATCGTAGGAGCCAAACATAATGGTAGGGTTGTTCAAAAAAACTTTTTTTCAAATTTAACTCATTACCCCTGCAAATGGTTAGGTTGGTGATAGAAACCCCACATACCAAATTTCAGCTCATTCGATTCACAGAGAGAGGAGGGCATGCAATTTGAAATTTTGAATTTTTGTCAAAAAATATGGATTTTTTGCCAATTTCAGCATTAATTTTTTAAGTCAAAACACCTGGTATCTAAGCTTTTTTTTGATTTACGTTAAATTACATATTAGACCCAGTCTAAACCAGTTTATAGTGTTTGTTGTGTCAATTTATAAGCAAAAAAAAAGTACCAGTTTTTTTGCTATTTTGACTAAAATATGTTAAGATGCTAATGCCATCTCGACTGCTTTCTAACACCAATACTGCTCTACAAACCTTGGCATACAATATGAAACAGACCAAATTTACCTTGAAACTCATCTAACGTTCTTTTTCAAGTCCAGGCAATGACATGCACCAAGTTATTGAAACTATGTTTGGCTAGTTCAATCCGTAAGCAATTGATTAATCTTTACTATCACAACTGCTATAATGTGAGTCAACAACCAGAAGTTGATGAAGTTTCAAACATTGTTTTCTCACGGTCCAGCCTTTCTGTGTTGGTTGTTTTACTGCTTAGCAAGAACAACTTTATGATCATCCCATTTTTTGACTCTTTGGTTTTTCAAGGTATTGTAAAATCGTAAAAAGTAGGAATGATGCATTGCAAAATGTTACAAAGTTTCGTGTCTATGCTGACTGTTCTTCCGATAATAATGCTGAAATTCTAACCTGGGTTCCCACCAATAGAGCTGGCCAGATACATCTTGTCTATGTCTTTGATGAATCAAACAACTATCACAAATGCACCAACGTGTTGTCTAGGTTTAGAGCATTCATCCTCCTCTACCAATCAAGCTTAAGAAGAGCTCAATAACAGTTGTAGTTAGAGCCCGTTCATATTCAGGGTTGGCCACAAGTCGCACACCAAAGACTACATGGAGTGAGACGTAAAACAATGTAAAACCTATAGAAGAACGCGTATTTTGTGCACTTTCTTAGGGTATAAAGTTCTTTCGTAGAGCAGTGAAGCATTGCATGTATGTGTCAGTTAAATTGGTTAGTCAATCAAAATTGTTTTAAATGCTTTGGTGTATGAGTTATGGCCCACCCTGTATTTAGCACATCATAGGCAATAGCATAAAACTCTACTGTTTCTGAGACTGTATTTTGCACTGGAATAGACTCAAAAAAATAATTTAAAGCATAGTTTGTAATGTTTATTAAGGGGAGGGGGGCTAATTTGTCAATTACAAAACTTAGAAATCAGAGAAAAAATTAAAAAATGGTCAAAAATTGGTATTGAATTTTGATCACTTATTGAAAAAATGGTTAACATAGGTATCATTAAAAAATATATAAGCCCAGGAATAAGGGAGGGCAGCTATTCAGTATTACTGTAGTTAATTACCAATCACTTATCTCTAACTTCCTTCCATTAGCTCTCCTAATTATATATCTTTCTCCATAAAATATAGACGAAATAAATTACTTCTTGAGAGTTTTATTGAGCTACTGGTGTAGGATTTTATGATTTGCCAGCTTGTAAACAAGAGAGCTGAAATTCTAGCAATAGCTACCCCCCACATAGCCCATACATACAACTAGCATAATTATGTTTTTGCACTGCTAATTTCTATGCCACATTTTAATAGCATTAGGTTTCATAAAAATAGGCCTAAAATTAAGTTAATTTTCAGTTTTTCAAAAAAAAATACAAAATTTTCGAGCACTGGGAGCTCTGCCTCCAGACCCCCATGCCTCCAGCAGCTTAGACCCCAGAGTAGGAGGTAGGAGCATACGCTGCCGCCACTGGCTTTCTTTGAAAATGCTGCCCTAAGCAGTACCGTGCGTCCCCCCATCAAGACTTCAGTGTGCCCCTCTAATGAGATTTCAATGTTCTCCATTAAGAGGAAGCGTCTCAGGTCTGGACGATTAGACAAAAAAGTTGCTGTCAGCATCAATCAATCCCTAATTCCGGCCGAATATGTAGTAACAAATTGCGATGAAGACTTTTTTTGGGGAGTCTTGAATCGAATTTGAAGACAAAACCCCTTCAAATTTTGGTGAAAACTTTTTTTGGTATTTAATCAAACTCAGGGGCATCTGAACTTGAAGCAAAATTTTCACTAGATTTCAGCTGCATTCCGCACACATTTGGTCAAGGCTGCGAAAGCGTCCCTCCATGCAAAATTTTAGTTTACTGTAAGTACTGGCCCTAATATAGTAAGCAGACTGTAGCAAATTTTGAAATAGTGTCACGTTCAAGCAATCTTTTTAACAAAATAAGTATATACAAATAATGAGCCGGGACTCAGAAGTTGTACATTGCTTGAGAAAAGAATAAAAATAAAAAACAAAATGGTGAACACATGTATATACTAGGCAAATAAAAGATCAATGGCACTCTCAAAATTGAACTTTCCGAGCTTTCGCCGGAGCAAAATCAGCAATGATATCTTCAAAATCAAGTTTTTGAACGTAGTCTCTTTCTGTATAAAGAACCAATAGAGCTGATCTGCTGATCATCATTCGTGGTAGAACATAAATACGATATTATCATTCTGAGCTTTGAGAAACTCCTCTTACAGCTCGCAATTGAAACACCAATGGTAAGAAAAAGTTTCACCATAAATATGGTGTCAAATCAAATAAGAATGATTTTGCAAACCACTGTAAAACATCAAACACTGTTGCACTACGATCAAACGTGGTTTCACTGCTTCGCACCAGCCTCTAATATCTGTCAATTTCCACAGCTAACACAGTGCTTTCCCCATTGCTAAACAAACATAATATATCAATATCTCAGCTTTACTGCACCCGAGATCTGACTACAAAAACTACTGTGGAGTGCTGACCGGAAAAAGAGAAAATGAATCGTTGGTTATAACAACAGATTTATGACAGAGTAAATAAAACTATAAATTGTTCAACGGACGGAGTCAGCACTACTATCTAACACCAAACAAAAAGCAACTCAAACTTTTAGTTTTGTAATGTGAGCTTGCTGCCTCTTTGTAAATCATTTTCTTGTTTCACTTTTTTGATTTTAGCTTGCTGTGTGCACAGCAAAGCCTCATTTTGCCGCCCACTTGGAGCTTGCCACCCCTGGCACAGAGCCAGAACCACCAAGTGGCTGCTATGCCACTGCTCACACCCCCAATTGTCTCTATCGTTTGGGGGCTCCGCCCCCACACCCCCGCAACAGCTCCACATTGCAGATTTTTGGCTACGCATCTGATCAAAAGTATACCAAACAAGTTTGCACGAGGTCAAGAACATTAATCTTAAGCATCCAAAATTTTGAGATTATACACAATTTGTGCTTATAAATTCAAACACCCCCCAGGAAAATTTCCTGGATCCACCACTGTATCAGTTCCTTCGATTTTCTTGATTTTTGGCATGGTAGTTGTCTAGTTGACAACATCATTTTCTATGACTAGATAAGATTGAGGTATCCTACCATAAAACTTTTTTATTTTATTTAGAAAATTATTGAGGTCATCGGAAATCACAAAGACTTTTTTAGGGGATAAAAAAGAAAATTTTTGACTCCCTTAAACTTAACATAAAAACCCAATTTTTGGTATGAACATATAAAGTAACTTTAGCTACCATCAGAAACAAATCAAAATTCTATCCTTTAAATATTAAACATAAAAGCTATAAAAAATAAAAAAAACTACAAAAACGGTGTCGCAGAGTGGTGCCACTTCTCTATTCGTTTTTTTCATCGATACTTTCAATGGAAATTTATTCCCGAAAAAGTTATAGTAGTGGTTTCAGCAGGCAACAGTGGGCCGAATAAAAAGCTTTGACTTGACAAGACAAGACAAATTTTATTCAGTCGCTCAGTAACAATACAATGGCTGTCATTAAAATTGATTAGAATTGCGACAGGGAAGTTGCAAGGGGGCCTCACGGTCATCAAGTCAAGCAACCACCCTAAATGTCAAGATAATTTACTGATTTAGCCAGTAATATTGAGATTTGAATATTTTTTGGTGAAATGTACCTTTTTTAGATTTTATTGTTTTACTAGCATGTCATTGACCAAACCAAATAGACCTACCGAAGAAGAATCAGAAGATCCAATCAATAGTTATTGCGAGACGTGCAAGCGAAACTAATGCTACTGATTTAGCAGGAAATTTTCATACTAAATTTTAAATCTTTTATAAGATAGCACCCTAATTTTTTGAGGTATGGAATTCCAGATCTTGACTCCCTGATATTTACTGCACCTTTGCAATTTATTTGTTCGGTAGCGTGGAATATAAAGATTCGAATTATCACTTGATTGTTTCGTAACTCCGCTCAAATGTTCAGCAGTTTTGCAAAAATAATTGCAAAATGAATTAGGAGTTTTGTTGATTATATTACAATGAACAAATTTAGCAATTTCATACTTAATAGATCATTGATTGTAAAATAGTTTTACTTCATCTCGGTAGTGACATCTGGCAACCGCTCGTATTGCTCGATTCTGTAAGGATTTCAATCTTTTAATGTACGTGGGATAAGTGGTTCCCCATATAATAATACCGTAGGATAAGAACGGATGCACTAATGCATAATAAAGTTGCAACATAATGTTTTGGGAAAAGAAGTGCTTTAATTTGGATAATATTCCAACAAAGCGAGCCACTTTTCCTTCAATCATTTTAATGTGCTGTTTAAAATTGAGTTTGTTATCGATCACAACTCCTAAATATTTAGAGCTATCAACAATATTTATCGCGGATCCATTGCTTATCAAGTGAAGATGAGGAATTGTTGCATTCGTTTGTTCAGGGGGAATAATTATGATGTTGGTTTTGGAAGGGTTAATCGAAAGTTTATTTATGCAACACCATTGATGGAGGTTTTGTAATTCCGAATTAATTTTGATTTGCAATTGTTCAGGATTTAAGCCTTTCACAATTGAACAGGTGTTGTCAGCGAAAAGTCTAGGTTGGCTTTTGAAAGCAAAATTTAGGTTGTTGATGTAAACGAGAAAAACAAGGGGCCAAGCGATGAACCCTGGGGGACTCCACAATGAGTTAATTTTAGGTCAGATTTTGATTGATTGTTAGATACAAATTGTAGCCTATTATGAAGATAAGAGTGAATCAAATTATAAGCCACACCACTAATACCATAGTTGCTCAGTTTTATCAAAAGTGTTTCATGTGACACTGTATTGAAAGCTTTTCTTAAATCAACAAAAGATAAAGCTGTATAACAAGATTCGTTAATATTATCATAACAGGAGGTCACAACACCCAGCATTGCATGCACACTTGCACAGTAAAAACATTACTTTGAAATCCAAATTGATTTTCGTAGATTAATATACATTGTGTTTTTTAAAGAATTTGTAGAGTCGTGCATACAGAATTTTCTCAATAATTTTAGAAAAGCAGGTGAGTATCGAAATGGGCTGGTAATAATTCATGTCATCTTTTGCTCCCAGTTTGGTAGACGGGGACGATCCTGGCAACTTTGCATTTGCTAGGAAAAATACCTTCAGTAAACACGAAGTTAAGAAATAAGTTGAGATATGGGGAGATAACAAATCTGGCTACTTTAATAAAAAATGGCTGGATGTTGTCATGTCCCACTGCTTTATTTTTCAGGGAAGTAATCTGATCTAAGATTTCATTATTAGTTGGAGGTTCAAGATAAATGGAATCAGATACCTTTTTTTCCAGAAAATATTTAGGTTGTATACGCACAGTACAAATTATGCTATCGGTCAAATTTATAGGAGGGCAAGTTAATGCAAAACATTAGCTTTGTTAACCACTAGTCCATTAGCAAACTTCATACCTCCGTTAAAGTTAATTCCTTATTTTCAGCTGAAATTAACGGAAGTTAATGAAGTCTGTTAATCCGTTAACATTTTGAGTATAATTTACATCTTTTTTATTATAACTCACTTTTAGAACATGCGTAATGACAGACTGACAGTGTTAAGCTGATTGTAAGAAAAAATTCACTGCTATGGTGGTCTTTAGTGTTTTGGAAGTCATATTTTAGTCTAATCTAATTTTGAAATAATAATCAGTATATACCGGTAAGTGAGTAAGAAATTTATTTGGCCTTAACCACAGACAGCATTGTTCAAACAAACATTCATGCAACATAACATTGGATAAGGATAATAGGCTCGGAAGCAATAACAAAGCAGCGATCGGAAAATCTTTGGAGGCTGCGAACAGTGATAATTAATAGACTTATGAGGCTGCAGCTTATTATTTGCCACAAAAAGCAATAGATGTACTCGTTAATTGCTGCCAGGGGCATCGAGAGCCAAAAGTGGGCCCTGACCCAGCTCAAATATTGGGCATCTCCAGCTTTGTCAATTCCAAAAAAGAAGAGAAAAATGCCACAATTTTCTCCGGATTTTGATGTGATCCCCCAAAAAAAGATCTTTGATGTTCTACAAACTGATTTGTCAGTGTCATTTCCATGGGCCCCCTGAAGTCCATGGGCCCTTCAATGGGCCCCCTAAAAGCCCATGGGTCCCCTAAACTCCATGGGCCCCAGGGTCATTGTCCCCTCTGCCCTCCCCTCTCGGTGGCCCTGCCAAAAGGCCCTACCAGCGCGGAAGCCCAGGGAAGAGCTATTTTTCTTGTTTTTAAGTAGTCGCCATTCTGGTGGCTCTTCCCTGGGCTTCCGCGCTGGTAGCCTTTAGGCCAGATGGTACATAAATAATTAAGCATAATGGAAATAGAGACAATTGCTTACCAGTACTTAGAGCCAAGACGTTATAAATCTTACGGTAAGTCTCTATGTTTTTATGCTGCAATAGCATCTAAAATTAACTACGGTAATTAAGCTATGGCTTGCAAAATAATTTTTATACAGTGTCTAGATCCAACCTAACCCAAAGCTTAATCTTGACTCTTAAAAAAGTAACTACAAACATTGCGAATGAATATTCGTCATTCATTCTCGTTTTAGTCCTATCACCAACCACTGTACACTAGGCCTACGTAGATTTAACGTTTTGAAACCATCTGCTATCCGTGGATGCAAACACTTCCAAGCTTTTGCATGACTTTAACATTTAGCTCAAAATAAACACTACTTTCATAGCAATATTTTAGTACCGGTACCTACATTCTGTTCTTTCAATGGCCTATGGTTTGATTATATCGATTCCGCCGATTAAGATCACATACGCACCCATGTAATCGATTTTCTATTGCGATTATTCCACCTTTAATCATCGCTATTACGATTACATCACTTCGCCAAAATTAAAAATAATTTTTTGCAACAGCACTTACGAAGTCGGAATCTATCCTGCAGTATTGCTGCAATCTACCATGCAATTCTGTCTTGCATTGTCATTATTATTAGGCTGTTATCAGGGGCGCCCGCAAGGGGGGGCAGGGATGTCAAGTACTTTTTGTGTTTAAATTTGCAAAATAAGTCTAAATATATCTATCTAAAGTAAGAAAACAACCTCTTGGAGAGTTTTTTTAACTTGGTGCAGAGGGCGGGGGCAGCAGTGACGTTGCTAGGGGGGCGGCCCACTTCGGGTGTCATCATTTTGGGGTGACACCATTTTATGATACCAATCGAACAAAAAAGAAAACAACAATGTGTTTGATATCATCGAGAATGCTTAGCACACTGAAATGGATTAAAAACGATTTAAAGCGTCTTTTAAAACATTTATTTAGAGGGCTGGGCGCTATTTTGTCAAACGTATTACTCACAAATCATTAAAAATTTTGATAATTGGCCAAAACTAAGCAATCAAATTTGATCGCTTCTTGAAACATGCTGAATATAGGTTTCATAAAAAAAATATAAGCTCAGGAATAGGGAGGGGTGGATGTTCAGTATCAGTTAAATACCAGTCACTTCGACTCACATATCTTTCCATGAGCCCCCCTCCAATCATTTTTCTCTATTTGATTAATCGACGTTTGTAGTTTAATAGACGAAATGCATCACTTGTTGTGAGTTTTATTGAACTACAAAATTTTTTGATGTATAGGACCAGCTTGTAAATAAAGAGCACTGAAATTTCACGATTAGCTACCTCCCACATAGCCATAGCCCATTTATGTAACCAGTTTAATCATGCTTTGCACTGCCAATTTCTATGCCATATTTCAAAAGCATTAATTTCAATAAAAATTGGCCTCAAATTATTTTTCAAAAATAAAATAAAATTTTTCGAGTGCTGATGGCTCCACCCCCAGAACCCCAATGGCCTCCGGTGGATGGGATACGGAGCTTTCAGATCCCCAAAACAACCCTTCTCCCACTGCAGATTTCTAATTACACGCCTGATACTAAACGCGCCTGCTTATACTTCCAAGTTTTAAAATCTTACAATGAGAAGTTTTTAAGATAGTCAAATAACAATCGCGCCATCTACAGTAATGGCGTAGTACTGCTTTTTTTAAAATATAACCTTTTGCAGCCTTCTATACATTATGAAAGGTGACACCATAAATTTCGCCACGGGTGTTACCATCCTCAGCGACGCCCCTGGAGGGCAGGAGGAACAGGATTGGTTATTTCACGTAAAATATCATACATCATTTTCTTAAAAGCGAGCGTAAGCAATATCCTAGGATTAAGCATTAAACTGTTTGATTAAATAATCAATATCAAACGTTTCAGCAGCTGTCATTAAGCCCTTATCAGGATCTAAATACAATATGCAGCGTTTAATATTTCAAGTTTACGCTGTGGTTATATAAACCCTAAAATAATAATTACTACGCCAGTAAATTATTTTTGCTCAGAAACCGAAATCAAAACCAAACTTGTAGTCAATAGTGTAGCCAAGGGGGTTGTGCCTCCGGCATTGGGAGTGCACGATAAGAAAAATGCCACAATTTTTGCCCTTCTGAGGCAGTCTTTTGCAGTTACATGGCCTCTAAAGTGGTTTAAAGCCACTTTTGAAACATTTGTATTGTTTTTTTTAGACGGAGTATTAACTTACTTGTCAAAATACAGCTTACAAATTAATCGATAAAAACTTGAAAACATGGCTAAAAATGAGCTGTCAAAATTAATCGCATAATGCAAAATCCTCAACGTAAGTTTTGTAAAAAAAGGGGATGGGGGGCTACTCATCAATTACTTTATTCAATTACAACAAGTTTTGGACTCGACCTGTGACTAACATGGGGGTTTGAAGGGACTGAGTTATTTAATTCTTTCAAATGGCTCTCAAATTGTAGGCTATCAATTTAGGTTTTTAAATGGCTCTAAAAAGATGCGAAATTTGATTCGAATTGCGTTAAAATGGCTATTTTTCTGAAATATTGGAAAAATTGCCAGCAGTTAGGGATTTGTACCGAGACCCCGGTATGTGATGTGCTTTAGTTACATCAGTTTTCTCGGCGCGTTGCCCAATTCAGGAACGTAGCCAAGGGGGGGGGGGCTATAGCCCCCCCATTGGCCTGTCAACCAAAACGCAAAATAAGAAAAATACTACATTTTTAGTTCTACTGAGACTGTTTTTTTTTGCGCTGGAATGGACTAAAAAGTAATTTAAAGCAACTTTTGAAACATATATTCAAGGGGGGTTAATTTGCCAAAAATTAAAGTCACAAATCAATGAGAACTTTAAAAAATGCCCAAAAATAAACAATGAAATTTGATCGCTAGTGTAAAAATGCCAAACATAGGTTTTATCAACAATTATATTATAAACTCAGGAATAAGGGGGAGGAAGCTATTTAGTGTTAGTTGATTACCAGTCACTTCTTTTAAATATCTTTCCATTAGCCCCCACCACCAATTATTTTTCCTTATGAAATATAGATGAAATAGACTACTCTGAGTGAGTTTTATTGAATAGTAGGATTTTATGATTTACCAGCATGTAAACTAGAGAACTACAGTTTTATCGTTAACCATCTCCCATATAGTCCATTAACGCAACCACTTGAATCATGTTGCTCTGCCAATTTCTATGCCACGTTTAAAAAGCATTAATTTTTACTAAAATAGCCCTAAAATTAAGTTATTTTTGCAAAAAAAATGCAAAAATTTTGAGCGCTGGGGGCTCCGCCCCCACACCCCCGTGCCTACGGCGGATAGGGGCTTTTCCCCCAACCCCCCAAATAGCTCCCCCCCATCGCCAATCTCTGGCTACGCCCCTGTCCCAATTGCAGAATTTTTCAAGGAAAAACTTTAATTTTTTGGGTTAATGAACCCCCTCCCTAACAAAATTCAGGTTGCAGTCAGTGGCGCAACCAAGTGGGCTAAGGGAGCTTGGCCTCCCCTTTTTCTTCTCTAAGTCACTTGGAAAACTTAAGTCACATATGCGTGCGTTTAAACGTGGTTTGAATTTGATCTGCAATTAAAGAGGGCTGAAAGAGCTGGGCAATTTAAGAATTTCAAGTAGATTTTTAATCTCAACAATTTTGTTCTTTCCAATGGCCTTGAAAACGTTCGAAATGAGATCCAAATGACGTTAAAATGGTTATTTTTTTCAAGAAGTTGCGAAAATTGTCCAGTGAGAGGGGGCTTCGCCCCCAGACCCCCTTCCATAATATACTTAAATTGGATTAATTTGCTCAACATGCCGTCCAATTGCAACATTTTTTGAACAGGATCATTTCAACTTTTGGTTCAAGCCCCTTAGCAAATCTTGGTTGCAGCAGTAAAGTTTTATTCAATCCAGTAGATAATAGATACATCGCTTGCCCCCCCCTGAAAAAATTTCTGCGGGCGCCTCTGGCTGTTATTAAAACTGCAATCATGCATGTCTTGCACTTGCATTCTGTTCTACAGTTGATCAACGGTACCACTCCAATAATACAGTGTTCATTCATACACATATACATAGGTGGGCACAAGTCCGTTAATCCTTAATCCGTTAATAACGAAGCTAACTTTTCCATTAACTCGTTAATCCGTTAAAAAGTTTTTTCATGTTAACGGACTAAATTAACTTTCGTTAAGTTCTGTTAACTTCCGTTAAGGTTTATATCGTTAATATCTTGCACCATTTATTTATCGTACCGGTACAAACCAGTTTGCACTGGTAACACTTCATGCGTATTAGCACGAGTTTTGTACAAGAAAGGGAAGAAAGGAGCTCTTTTTTGTGGCAAATAATAACCTGCAGCCTCATAAGTCTAATTATCGCTGTTCACAATTTCCAAAGATTTTCCGATTGCAGCTTCGTTGGTGCATTTAAACTTATTTTATCTTAAAATTAGATTAGACTGTAAACTGTAACTTCCAAAACACAAAAAGCCCACCACAGCAATAAATATTTCCCTACAATCAGCTCAGCAGCGTCAATACGTGTTCTGGAAGCGAGTGAATAAAAAAAAAAATGTAAACTAGATGGGAGTTTACCAGCAAACCCAGTGAACGACCGACGCATAGCTAATGCTGTGACGCTCAAACGTACTTTTTGTCTACCGTAAAATCAGCAATTATTCAAAAATATCTGATTATGGAACCTCCAAAAAAGTAGAGTCAAAATATTTGTCTGTTAAATATCTGCTGATATCATAACAGACTGGCACCCTAGCTTGAGCCATTCAAAAAATGATTTTTGGGGGTCTATTTTGGGGTCCTTGGGGGGGTGGCACTCCCAAACTATGTCAAAGTATTGGTCTGTTAAAAATCTACTGATATCATAAAACACTGGCACTCTAAGTTGAGCCATTCAAAAAATTGATTTTTGGGGGGTCCATTTGGGGGGTCCTCGGGGAGGTGGCACCCCCAAACTATGTCAAAATATTTGTCTGTTAAATATCTACTGATATCGAAAAAAAGTAGAACTCTACCTTGAGCCATTCAAAAAATTGCTTTTTGGGGGGTCCCCCGGGGGTGGCACCCCCAAACTATGTCAAATTATTTGTCTGTTGAATATCTACTGATATCAAAAAGAACTAGCACCCTAGTATGAGCCGTTCAAAAATTGAGTTTTTGGGGCCCCATTTTGGGGAGGTTCCCGGTGGAGTTGCCCAAAAAAGTTTCGGGAGAAAAAATTGCATTTGCAGCTCAACAACTTTACACAAAAATTAGATTTTGATGTGTTGTGGTTTAGAAGAGCGTACAAAAATTAGGAAAAAAAAAAAGGAAAAAAAAAGGAAAAAAAGGAAAAAAAAAGGAAAAAAAAGAAATCAACCTCATCGCGGCCAAAAGTGTGATGGTTGGGATGAAAGGGTATCTTGAGACATACAACCATATGAAATATTTTTTGCCGTACTTAAGCCGTTTTTGACCGAGACCGCTTTTTACGCCAAACTTGCGGGGCGATTTTCGGGTTCTAAAACCGAAGTCACGTGATTTATTGCCTCGAAATTGTGTACAAACATACAATTCATTAATCTCAAACTGCTGTCCAAATTTCACGTAGCTAGTTCTCGAGTTATAACCCAACCGTTCTCGAGTTATAAGCAAAAGTCTGAAATTTCGCACTCGTTAGTTGGAAAATGGCCGAGTAAAAACAAAGGAACACGCGACGCGAGCGTCGGTCGTTCCAATTAGTGATTGTAGATTATGATAATAATCGAGATCATTTCTGCTATAGGTTAGGCTAACTAACTATCCTTGTCCACTTTCCTAGCTAACGCTGCCATGCTAGTCACTTTTATCTTACCACCAATGACAGATTATTCATGGGTGCATCATGGGCCTATCGCAGTGTAGCAGTTCAACTCATTTACGATCTAACCCACTTTATCCTACTTGCATGTTTAAATTGCACTTGCAGCATTTCTTATCGCGCCTGCTCATTTGATCCCGCGCTTGTTTTTTTTTTATATTGCAGCTCCTTCACTTTTTTTTCTACAAAACTCGCGCTAATTGGAACGACCGACGCTCGCATCGCGTGTTCTTCTGTTTTTACTCGGCCATTTTCCAACTAACGAGTGCGAAATTTCAGACTTTTGCTTATAACTAGAGAACGGTTGGGTCTAGCTACATGAAATTTTGACAGCAGTTTGAGATTAATGAGTTGTATGTTTGTACACAATTTCAAGGCAATAAATCACGTGACTTCGGTTTTAGAACCCGAAAATCGGCCCACAAGTTTGATGTAAAAAGCGGTCTCGGTCAAAAACGGCTTAAGTACGGCAAAAAATATTTCATATGGTTGTATGTCTCAAGATACCCTTTCATCCCAACCAACACACTTTTGGCCGCGATGAGGTTGATTTCTTTTTTTTCCTAGATTTTGAACGTTTTCTTCTACTAAACCACAACACATGGAAATCTAATTTTTGTGTAACGTTGTTGAGCTGCAAACGCAATTTTTCTCCCGAAACTTTTTTGGGCAACTCCACGGGAAACCCACCAAAATGGGCCCCCAAAAACTCAATTTTTGAACGGCTCAAGCTAGGGTGCTAGTTGTTTTTGACATCAGTAGATATTCAACAGAAAAATGTTTTGACATAGTTTGGGAGTGCTACCCCCCAGGGACCCCCCAAAAATCAATTTTTGAATGGCTCAAAGTAGAGTTCTACTTTTTTTCGATATCAGTAGATATTTAACAGACAAATATTTTGACATAGTTTGGGGGTGCCACCCCCCCCCCCCCCCCCCCGGGCCCCCTCAAATAGACCCCTCAAAAATAACTTTTTTGAATAGCTCAACTTAAAGTGCCAGTGTTTTATGATATCAGCAGATATTTAACAGACAATTATTTTGACATAGTTTGGGGGTGCCACCCCCCCGAGGACCCCCCAAAAATCAATTTTTTGAATCGCTCAACTTGGGTGCCAGTTTGTTTTAATATTAGCAGATATTTAACAAACAAATATTTTGACATAGTTTGGGAGTGCCAACCCCCCCAGGGACCCCCCAAAAGGACCCCAAAAATCATTTTTTGAACGGCTCAAGCTAGGGTGCCAGTGTTTTATAATATCAGGAGATATTTAACAGACAAATATTTTGACTCCACTTTTCTGGAGGTTTCATAATCAGATATTTTTTAATAATTGTTGATTTTACGGTAGACAAAAAGTACTTTTGAGCGTCACAGCATTAGCTATGCGTCGGTCGTTCACTGGGTATGCTGGCAAACTTCCATCCAGTTACGCAACAAGTGTTACCAGCGCAAACTGGTTTGTTTGTACCGGTACGATAGATGAATGGTGCAAGAAATTAACGATGAAAACCTTATGTTAACGCAACTTAACGTAAGTTGATGAACTATTGTCGTTAAGTTAAAGGGCATTTTAACGGAGGTTAATTTAGTTCGTTAACATGAAAAAACTTTTTAACGGATTAACGAGTTAGTGAAAAAGTTAGCTTCGTTATTAACGGATTAACGGACTTGTGCCCACCTATTGTCAAATTAGATCCTATGCTACAGAAATAATCAATAAATTGATTCGCAATAACGTTTGGGTCCTGTGTTTCCTTAAGCGCATCGGGGGGTGCACGGTTTGGTTTACACGGCAACGTTGATTGTATTATCTCCCATGTTTTGTGCGGATTTTTTTAGTTACAAGCAAATTTGGAACAAAAATATCGCTTTTTAGAAATGGCTTTGATTCTTGTAAGCGTATTGGAATAAAGCCAAAACAGAGTTTTTTCAGCGAGATTAACTGTAATGAAACTAGATGGGAGTTTGCCAGCAAACCCAGTGAACAACCGACGCGTAGCTAATGCTGTGACACTTAAATCATGTAGAAATTACTGGAGTTCCCGTGAAAGACGAGGAAAATACTAATGATATTGTGGTTGAAATTGCTAAGCTTGCCAATGTGGATTTATCTCGAGACCAAGTCTCTACTTTGCACCGACTGATTGATTGATTGGTGCATCTTTATCCTCCTATCACGAGAAAGCGACGGTACGCTGTTTTGGACAAATCCGCACCCGCTTAGGAGTTGACCATTTTCCAAGCTTTCCTGTAGACGTTTTGACTTCTTCCCACGTAAATTTGCTGCTTGTTCGAAGCCACCAAGCAGAGATAATTATCGTAAAGCGTCTTATCCAAGGACGCAACAACGTGACCAGGGTGCGGGTTGAACTCATGATCTTGCGATCAGAGTCGTCGTAAAAACGACGCCTTTACCCATTCGGCCACGCTGCCGACGAGTCAAACTGCCAGTCAAACCCAAACGCCCTAGCAATAACGAAAATGTTTCTCCAGCATCCCCACCGATTATAGTTCGCTTCATCAGTAGGAATGCACGGAATACTCTGTATGACAACCGCCAAAATCTTCGACAAGCTGATTTCAAAACTTTTTCTGTGGAAAGTACAAGTAGTGTTTATGTTAATGAAAATCTGACTCGTTATAAAAAAAAAACTATTTTGGAGTGCTAAGCAAAAGGTGAAATCTAGTGGATTCAAATATGTCTGGACGGCTAACTGTAACATTTTTGTTAAAAAGCGCGACGAGTCTCAATCGCTAATGATTAAAAGCGAAAAAGATCTTGAATTGATTAAGTGACTTAAACTGTTGTAAAAGACATCACTGTCTGTCGCCTGCCGATACATACTGTTATTAGGCTAACTTGTTTTGTTTCTGTTGGTTATTATTGTTTTATGCATAGCTAAATGGTTGCAAAAAATGTTGCTTCTTTCAAAACTAATGCGCAAACAAGACCTGTTTGGGGGCTTGAGTGCACCTGCTACGTTTGATGATGTCAGAAATTTTAATTCTTGTGAGTTGAGTGACTTTATTCGTGCAAATTTATCAAACAATATCAAACCATGTGATTATTATGACTTGAACTTCCAATTTTTCAGACTGTAAAAACGAGAGGACATTTATTTTGCATGCTAATATTCATAGCTGGGCACGAATTCGTTAATAACGAAGCTAACTTTTTCGTTAAAGCGTTAATCCGTTAAAAAGTTTTTTCATGTTAACGGACTAAATTAACTTCCGTTAAGTTCTGTTAACTTCCGTTAAGGTTTTTATCGTTAACATCTTGCACCATTCATTCATCGTACCGGCAGGCCTACATACCAGATTGCTCTGGTAACACCCGTTGCGTATTAGCACGAGTTTTATAGAAGCGAAAAAAGGAGCTCTTCTTTGTGACAAATAATAAGCTGCAGTCTCATAGATCTATTAATTATTGCTGTTCACAATTTCCAAAGATTTTCCGATCGCAGCTTCGTTAGTGCATTTGAACTTATTTTTTGTCCTAAAATTAGATTATACTGTAAAATGTAACTTCCAAAACACAAAAAGAACACCATAGCAGTAAATATTTTCTTACAATCAGCTCAACAGCGTCAATACGTGTTCTAGAAGCAAGTGAAAAAAAAGAAATGTAAGTTGCACGCAAAATATTAACGAATTAACGGACTTTACTAACTTTCGGTAATTAAAGCCAAAAATAACGGATTAACGTTAACGGAGGTGCGAAGTTTGTTAACGGACTAGTGGTTAACGAAGCTAACGTTTTATTTGCCAGAAGTCATCTTTGTCAAAAGTTTTCTATGCCAGAAGTCATCTTTGCCAGAAGTTTTCTTTGCAAGACGTCATCTTTGCCAGAACTGTTCAGCTAGGTACTGCACCTGGCGCAAACGCTTTCTGCTGAACTTATCATCATCATGGAATACTACAGGCAGTAGATCGTGATTTCCGCGCAGCATCAATAAGTGATTTGGCGTCAGTGGACCACCGTGGTGTGGATTCATGAGCAACGGAGTTAGCGGACGCGAATTGAACGATGAACCTCCAGCAAGTCATCCAAGATCACTTGTGGCTGCAGCAAAACCTGCAAAATTATTTTATTGGACCAAATTACTTGTTCCCAAATTCCTCCCATGTAGCTTGCCTGGGGGCAATTAAAAATCGATCGCATCCCGCGGTTAGATAGCTCAGCATTAATTTGGGCCTAATTTAAGTCTTGCAAAACCTTGCAAAGTTTTTGTTGGGCTCGAACAGAATTCCTATACAAGGTTGTTGTAGTTGTAGCGCATATTAATCCTCTTGTCACCGGACAGCGTCAGACGCAAACTTATTGGACGATCCGCGCACTTTTCATTACAACGACTACTTCGTGATTGGAGGAATCCGCACCTGCTTAGGAGTTTCCGATGATCCAATGTTCCTGTGGATTTCTTCGAATTCTTGTCCACGGAATTTGCTGCTTGTTCGAAGCCACCAAAGCAGAGAT
This sequence comes from Trididemnum nubilum, assembly GCA_963965965.1. NCBI lineage: Eukaryota > Metazoa > Chordata > Ascidiacea > Aplousobranchia > Didemnidae > Trididemnum > Trididemnum nubilum. The sequence goes on along the minus strand of OZ014471.1, from coordinate 22,183,282 downwards.
ACTCATCGTAAAGCGTCTTATCCAAGGACGCAACAACGTGACCAGGGTGCGAGTTGAACCCAGACTATTCGATCAGGGTCGTCGCAAAAACGATGCCTTTACCGATTTGGCCACGCTGCCGACAAAGGAAAGATATTCCTATACAAGGTCTTAGGGCAAACCCGACAGCTGATAAATCGACGTAGAGCATTAATAAACCATTACTGGTTAAAAAAAAAACAGCTTCTAATTGTGTTGCTCGCATAGCTAGACAAGTGAAAATGCAGCCGAAGCGTTTTACTGTGCTGCGCCCTTGCCGCACATGAAGAGGGCCAAGCATATCAGCATGAAAAAATAGGGGTTTACAGAGCGTTCCTTTCCCTTCTGGCAAGTCAGCCATTAACTGTTTACCCACATGAACATTTCTACGGCTACAAAGTAAACACTTTCATAAAATCTTACGCACCGTTGCCGTTCATTTTATTATCCAGTAATGCTGTTGAATTGATGTCCAGGTGTGCGCCATTCCAGAATGTCCCATTCGGACGTGATTATCTTCCACAATAAAACGAGTAATGTGGGCCTCAGGAAGATGAATAACCGGGTGCTTCGTGTTGAACTCCATCGATGAATGGCGAAGACGCCCGCCGACTCTTAGCAAACCTGCGGAAATGGTAACTTTCAGTCGTAGCAATGAGTGCTTTAAGCCATAGTTAAAATTAGCTTGACCTGAATTGCAGCTATTTAAAAACTTCATTTCTTAAGGATAAACATCCCATTTCTCTCAGTCAACAATGGTTCGTTCAGCTATTTGCAATTCGTCAACCGTTAAAGGGCCTACAGGAGCATTTTCTGATTGCAACTTGGTGTGACAGCGAAATTATCAAAGCAACAGCTTTGGAGAGTCTACTCCATGAAGAACGAACAAAATGGCGATAAAATTCACAGGAACTACCAGGCGGTAAACAGAAAACTCACTCGAAAGCTTCGTAAAAGCTACAGGAGATGGCCATTCTTCCCATTCCTCTTTGGAATACCATAAAAACTTAGGACCACAACACCAACGTGACAAGTCTTTGGAAGTTATATCACGCGACGCATCACCAGCAGGATTGGACTTACTTTTAACATAGCGTCGCTATTTGGGATCACTTGCTCCGTCTATTATGAATCGTCTATTTGCCACAAAAACAGGAAATTTCTTAGATGTATTATGGATCTTATACAAAACAGAAAGTAAGTCAGTCCAAAACACGGTGTCGATTAGCTCAACTTCTAAATTAGGCTTTTAACCTGGGATGTGGAAGCAGCTAAATTTTAAATGGTTCCGCTTCCAGCTCCTCTTGAAGTCTTATGCTTCCGAGTTCGCTTCCGCTTCCCCACCTTTGGAATTTTTTACTTCCGCTTTCAGCTTCGGATAGAATTAGTCGCTTTCGAGTTCGCTTCTGCTTCCGGTCTCTTTCATTAAAGTGCTTTCGCTTCCACAAAAATTTAACCGCTTTCGCTTCCACATCCTTGCTCAGTATGAAACATGTAATTAAATTTAGTATAAAAAAACAGGCTAGTATTTTTTATACAGTAGCCTAGCATGTCATAACAAAATAACAAAGATATAGCAATTATGGCTAATGCACCATAGGCATAGCCAAAGGGGGACCTACGGGGCCCGGGCTCCCCCTAATCGAAATGTCACCAATGAGAAAAAGGTGACAAAAACGCCTTATTTTATCAGTTTCAGTTTCTTTTAGCATCTTCGCGTACAACAGTACACGCGTGCAACTTAACTTGGCTAAGTACAAGGTTTCATAAACAACAAGTGGCACTACTAGGCTTACTTGGCAGTGCCACTTGCCAGCACGTGCAGCAGCCACAGCAAATTAAAAAGGAGCCAACCATAACCACACCGTTGCCACTGCTGGCCAGAGTAAACCCTCAAACTCTGATGCCATGGCAGTAGGCTACTGGTGGTATATCACACCCATGATCTCTCGCTAAGACTGTGTACTCATGGCTCTTTATTAATTGCGATAATTTAAGGCTGCACAAACGTTAAAAATTATGGCAGTAACTAACGTGGAAATTTTGCATACATTATTATGTACCTAGAAATAGTATTATGATTGTTACATTTTACCCCAACGGTTGTAGCCAGTTTGAAAATCCGGAAGCGCCTGATTTTGAAAAAATTGCTTCCGCTTCCAGCTTCTTTTCAACACTTCCGCCTCCGAGTTCGCTTCTGCTTCCAACCTCTTTCATCAAACTGCTTTTGCTTCCGCAAAAAATTAACCGCTTCAACCGCTTCCTCTTCCCTGCTTTTAACATTTGGTCAGTCTGAACTGCAAGCGTAGCAGTCATGTCATAATCTGGGAACTAAAATGGTTTAAAGGGAGCGACCTCGTTTTACCTGTGACAAAATTGCAAAATACGTGGCCTTCATGTGTAACTAAGCGCAAAATCAACTTAATGCCTTAACTTTGAGACGAAGAATATACAAAGTGATGCAAATTACCCTGAGCTAACTGAAAATAAGATTCGTCTGAAATGTTCAGACATTGTGAAATGCGGATGTCTGGTAAGCGCTTTAGGTCATTCAACTACTTTTGCAGCAAATCATAAAGGTCGTCAATCATAACATCATCCCAGTCATATTTTAAGCGGCAAAAATTCTCGCAACAGTAATATTGCCTCTAGAATTACAGATGTAGCAAATCCAAAAGGGTCGAACGCAGAACCTAAGAATCGACAGCATATCTTTTAGGGTGAATGGCTTGTTCTCAACGTTGACTTGAAGTTTGAATTGATCACTGCAGACGTCCCACTCTGAACCCAAAACACGTTCACATACCTGGTCCGAACCGGAAAGGCTTCGGATAGATTAGGCAAGCTTTTTCAGAGACAAACGTTTCAAAACTTCCGGCGAGTTGCTGAGCCACTAGGTCAAATTGAAGCTTCGGTTATTTAATGCTGTAGATACTTGCTGCGCGAACACTGCTTCTGCAAAGGTAGGAACTGAAAAGAGACAAGCACCCATGAAAAATCTATTCATTACAATTCTTTTGGAAAGTTTATCCATTGCAGTTTGATCCTCAACCGATTTCAACAAACAAAATTGCGCACAACTTGACGAGGAGTGTGCTTCCAATTTATGGACTGTCATCTGATACGCGCTGCAAGTGGTAGTAATAATTGCCGTTTGGGCCATCAAAAACAAAAATATTTTCGATTCCTAGGGATTTACTCGGCATTGGTGAAACATTTGCTTTATATCTGCAACCACCGCAACCTTTTCAGAACGAAATTTGATTACCGCCCAAATTAACTATTTAAAAACCCGTTTCTTAACAGCTGTTGATTGAGAGAGGTCCCTTTCAACAGGGCTGTGCAATTAAAAACAACGCGCACTTTATTAGGTTTGCGTGGATTAATAACAGGGTGATGGGGTAGGTACCATCCTCGGGAATCAAACTCGCTGGATTTTACTAATTCTGCATGGCCATTAGCAGTGTAAGATTCAACTACGCTTACACACTTGTCTTCGAAGTTGCAATCCTTTTAAACTCTCTTTTTCAATGAAGTCAATCGACAGAGCTTGAGTTCGGATGTCGTGCAGTTGCAGACTTCCGGGTCTCCACGAAAGTGCGATCTCATGATGGCCATCGACGAAATTCTTACTGCCTTTCATACCCTGAAGTGCATATCTATCCTCCTTGGACAAAGGGACACTAAGTTTACGTAATGGGGCATCCTCAACAATCTGACCCGACCGGCCAGACGCGAGACAACTCACCACGGGAATCCTGACGCCAGGGACACCCTGACGTTAAAAGCTCTAAACTTTCGCGCTACGCTTTTTTTTTTTCAAAGCAAGTAACACTCGATTGTTTGAAGTAAGCATTACATTTTTCGTTAAATGTCAACTTGTGCGAGTATTTTTTCTTTTCAATTTTCGTCTAATGTTTGCTAAATTAGCAATTTGTGTATTTGTTTTCGCTCGACTATAAAAGAATACTATAACTAATTTTACGGTGCGGCAACGCCTAAGATAGTTTCGAGACAAAGAAGGATTACGATTAGTCGGGAGGTTCTCAACGCTTACAACTTGTGGCAGAACCAAAGTATCTGGCCCAATAAGTGAGGGTAAGTCAGGCTTACTTTCGTTGCTCAACGACGAGTAGATTTTCCATAATCAGCTGGTACTTTGTACCAGCTAATTATTTAGACGCAATGTGGATGGTGTGACTCATATTGCTATATGTTGTGTATAATTGTTTTGATGCATATGTATCGATTGCAAAATTGTTATTGTCTTGATGCTATGACCAGCTGCTACTTGAAAGGGTTTCTGGACCCGGTGAGGTTTCATTTTCAGGGTGGTTTTTCTTTCCTCACCATGCTCCGCTGAGCTAAACATAGTTTTGGGCCGGTTGCACCACCCGTTGACCACCTACGTAACCGTGCCTGGCCTTGCACTGGTCACTGTCCCTCTCTTTTCTTTTTATCAATCATTCGAACAACTACTCCAGTCGTTAGTTTTACTTCCATCTTGTGTGCCTGCGTGTATGTTGATGTTTGTGATTGATTAGGCTTACAATGTACTTTGAGCTGGTGTGACAGGTGTAGCAACCATGCAAATAAAAATCGCTTTTTTGTGTTCAGTATCCTCTGCATGTCTTAACGTCTGACGTTGTGTCGCTACTTCCTTTTCCTGACTCTACGTGTTATTATTGTGTTACCATGTATTTGCTATTGTTGTGGTGGTCAAGAATAAAAAAAGAATGAATGAATGAAATATTGCCAAATGATCTAAGTCCACCTTTCCGCTCAAAACTTCCAGCTGATTGTGTGGCCGTTTGTCGCATACGGTTGCCGTCGAACCTTGATTTTAAAACGCATAAATCAAAGCAGATTTGTTCCCTAACTGGAATAACCTTAAAATTAACATCACTTGAGTTAAATACAGTAGTACTGTAATAAAAAACTTCTGAGAGGCTGGAATTACATTCGGTGGACGTCCCAACACCTTTGGAAGATTATCTACGATTTGAAGGCTCTAGTGCTAGAACTGAATTAAGGCTATTAGTGCTAGTAGAACCGAATGGTTTTCGATGCCACAGTAACGTGTGATGTTTCAAAGTACAGTTCAATTTAGTACGTCTACTTCTGCCGTAGCAAAACTTTGAAATGTGCCAACGCTTTGCACAATGGTCACATAAACGTTTCTAACGCATGACCTGCAATCGTTCACTCAAACGTTTACGGGCAAAGATCGAGCAATCCCACAGCAGGTGCCTTTCTGAACAGTAGGGGCATTGTTGCTTAGCACTAGTGTTTCTTTGTTTGTTTGTTCAACTTGCCGCGGATGTGTTACATGCAGACAACTTGAGCTTCTTCCTTCACGAAATCCATCAAATCGTGAAACGTTGCATCTGGGTCCAGGAGAACGCAATACTGGATAAGCGACTTCGCTTTATCTTCGCAATATTGTATCAGGTACAACAACCTAAGTTCGTTATCGGTTTCTTCATCCCGATAGTCGCTTCAAGCGTGCTAATAAATCTCGTATAAGCATCACCACTGAATTAAAAAAGTTCTCAGTTTGACTTGTTTAAAGTTTTCCATTAGCAAGCGTTCCCACCATCGCGTTATCTCCACTGATGAGCCGGATACCGATTCGACACCACGTGGGAGGACCATGCGCCAGTGAGTTACTAGGAAGGATAGACAAGCTCGAATGGGGCTGCACAGCTTCATTCGGAACCGTAGGTTGTAGATTATTTCCAGAGCGAGAGTGCACATTTAGTTCGGGCAAAAGGTTTAACTTTTCTGCTTTTAGGGCGATCGTTTGGCTGTCTACAGGTTTATCTTTATTAAATGAAACAGAAAAATGGGTTTGTTCAACCTGATCCGCCGTAAGATCGATCGACTCATCCGATGACGAGATGTAGCCTCCTCTGTCTTTTTCTTCATCCAAAACCTGAAGTTCTAAACTGCTTCTTCCAGCTGTTGCAAAGCCTGTAACAATTCAAATTTAAGAAAGACGTCTCATCTTCAAGAGCCTTTAGCTTTAAAACTGCCTCCTCTTCTAGCTGCTCTTGTTTTAAAGCCGCCTTTTTCCGTTCAAGCTGTTGCATAAGCGGGCCGCTTCGATTTTTACACGAGAGGATGCGCTATTAGAAGCATTCGTTCTAGAAGACTTGCTAGAGCGTGACCTCTTTGAAGTACTAGCGACAGACTTACGATTACTCGGAGCGGATAGAACAGATTCAACAGGCTTTACCCACCGGCCAGTTGTGGAGCAGTAACGCGTTCGTTTCTGGAGCGGAAGGTATGAGGTTCAAATCTCGGACCGATCAAATCGGACAGTTTTGACAACGGCTCGCCAACGCTGCAACGTTTCTTCCAAAGGAGCTGTGCTGTCCGGCGCAATGACGCTGAAATGCGTCCCGTTAACTCGTTACACGCTTAGGCGTAAAACAAAGAGTAAAATAAAAGATTTCATTTGTACATACTTACTTTTTAAGCGGAGAGTGCGTGACGAATCAACGATCTGATTAATTTCTCTTTGAGGCACATTCTTACTTTCCAACCTTTGGCATCAAACTACTACTTTGGTCACTTTGGCATCAAATTTCGATTTAGCCAACTGCTGGGCGCGCATAGGGAATCCAAACTATCAGCAAAGGTCACTGCATCCGACTCCTGTAACACAGTACGCTCCATTTTGAAAAAAAAACTTAGTTAGCTTCAAATATTATTGGCTTCAGATCATTCGGATCGGCAGCTACTTTAATCAGATCATAAGCTTGTGTATACAATTCACGAATTTTATCGTTAAGTTCAGCCAAATAGCTATTGATTTCGCCACATATAATAATTGAATCAAAATCTTTACAAGGTCGGTTGAAAACTTGTTGTAATGGTCGAATGTTAGTTGAAAAAGTGCCTTAATAGAAACTTAATAAAACGGTAAAGATGTTAATTACATTGTACCCGAATTTAATTCAAAATAGAAATGAAAGTTAAAATCAATTTAAATCACGAGTGGTCCGATTCCGTGGGGTTGAAATAAATTTCATAAAATGATGAATCCCATGACAGAACAAAAATTCTTTAATCGAGTCGTGAGTGCGATAGAAGATCAAATGAAAAGCATGGCGGTCAAGCTGGCAAACTGGCGAAGCTGTCGTACATGTTGGTGAAGCTGCATTCCAGCTACAAGCTGGCGGTTTTCTGCAGATAAAATGAAGAGGTCCAGGACATAAAGCCTACGACAAACACGAAAACACACACTCACCAACCGTTTTGGCGTGCAAAAAATTGGCTTTCAAGTACAGTCGCCTATCTTAACAGCAGTCATTGAAATACCGCACAGTCTTCAAACAGCGAAGTCAAAAAAATAAGACGAAAAAAGGTCAAGCATCGGTACACATAGTATTACGTCATTCGAGCACAAATGCAAAAAAACGTCGAAAAAAAACGCAAGACTGGATAATCTGGCAGAAATTAAAAAACGACAAAAACCTGAAAACCCGAGTTCGAAACTGCGCTAACAGTTTGTAATCGGTTCGTACCCAGTAACCCAGATGCAAAAACGAAAAACAAAGCTCAACTTCGACAGCAAACTTCAAGTCGCACTTTAGCTACTTAAAATCACTTTCAATCCCCGAGCTCATATTCGGTTTCCAAATACAACTTAGTAAATGACGTACCACTCTGACTCTTTGTCTTTACCACAGGCTCACCTGTAAATATATAATAATATAAAACAAAATGTCTCAGCCAGAAAAATAGTGCAAGTAAATAATGCATCTTTGTTCAAGGAGTAGTTACATACGTTATTTATAAAAATACGAATCTCTTGACTATGACCAAGGCTGCCACCGATATGAAACCAAAAATAAGGACAACAGGGAAAGTTATTGATAGATTGGTTTTAGTTATTTATAGTTTGGTTAGAAAGTTATTCATAGATTGGTAAGATTCTTTGTAATTCTGAGTGTAAAATTTTAACGTCCTTCCTCGGCTACAACCAATTTCGCCTGACGCTTAACAAAGGAGTTATAGCGCGAACATTCAAGAAAACTGTTCAAATAGTTGCGCAACAGTTGATTTGCATGCAGTAGAAAAGGCGCGATAAATTGCTTGATCGATGTCATCACGTGCGTAGAGTAGCATTTCATCATTGGAAATCCTTAGCAGCCAAATATACACAAAACTAAATGCAGCAAAGCGAGTGTTCGAAACCAGGTACAAACAAGAAAACACAAGTGACGCCACAGGAGTTGAGTCGGCTCTAGTGAAACATTTGCTTTATATCTGCAACCACCGCAACTTTTTCGGAACGAAATCTGATTACAGCCTCAGTTAAACTATGTAAAAATCCGGGTCTTTTTACAGCTGTTTGTTGAGCGAAGTGCCCCATAAACCGGGCTGAGTAATCATCAACAACGCGCATTTTACTAGGTTTGCGTGGATTTAAAACAGGGTGATGGGGTAGGTACCATCCTCGGAAATCAAACTCGCTGGATTTTACTAATTCAGCATGGCCATTAGCAATGTAAGATTCAACTACGCTTACACACTTGTCTTAGAAGTTGCAATCCTTTTAAACTCTCTTTTTTAATGAAGTCAATCGAGACACAGCTCTAGTTCGGTTGTCTTGGAGTTGCAGATTTTCGGGTCTCCACGAATGTAAGACCTCATGAAGGCCATTGACAAAATTCTTACTGCCTTTCATAACCTGAAGGGCATATCTATCCTCCTTGGACAAAGGGACACTAAGTTTTAGTTATCCACCGGAAAATTATCCACCGGCCAGTTGGTCGAGGGGTAACGCGTTCGTTTCTGGAGCGGGAGGTCTGAGGTTCAAATCTCGGACCGATCAAATCGGACAGTTTTGACAACGGCTCGCCAACGCTGCAACGTTTCTTCCACAGGAGCTGTGCTGCCCGGCGCAATGACGCGGAAATGGGTCCCGCTAACTCGTTACACGCTTCGGCGTAAAACAAAGAGTAAAATAAAAGATTTCATTTGAACATACTTACTTTTTAAGCGGAGAGTGCGTGACGAATCAACGATCTGATTAATTTCTCTTTGAGGCACATTCTTACTTTCCAACCATTTGGTCACTTTGGCATCAAATTTCGATTTAGCCAACTGCTGGGCGTGTATAGGAAATCCAAACTATCAGCAAAGGTCACTGCATCAGACTCCTGTAACACAGTGCGCTCCATTTTGAAAAAAAAACTTAGTTAGCTTCAAATATTATTGGCTTCAGATCATTCGGATCGGTATCTCTTTGCACTATTGAAACTTTCTGCTTCATTCTGAGCATGCTGGTTGCTGAAACACATAATATAACTTGGATAAATACAATTAAACTGGATAGTTGGTCGAGCAGTAACGCGTTTGTCTCTGGAACGGGAAGTCTGAGATGCAAATCTCGGACCGGTCAAAAGCGTCAGAGTGTTGCCAACGTTCTTCAACAAAAGCTGTGTTGCCCGGACGCAATGATGCGCATATGGGCCCCACAAACACGTTACACGCTTTGGCGTAATACAGCGAGTATAAAAAAATAATTTGATCAATGCAATTACAGAAATTTCGGCAAATGTGGACGCGGAAATTGAAAGCGGTAAAATCTGGCTGGAAGCGGAAGCGTTTTGAAAAAATGAGTTGGAAACGAAAGCGGCATCCACATCCCTGTTCATGAATGTCATAGAATATAGTGGCACAGAGTGCTGCACAAGTAATGGAATATAGTGGCACAGAGTGCTGCACAAATTAAACAACAATAACAATTCTCACGATTATACCGTTTGAAAACTGGCAGACAAACACTGAAAAAACAAACAGAGTTTTTAGCAAGTAATTCATTTTTGAGATGGCGAGAGCCGTGATTGAATACATATAACGCTTCAGACCCATATTGTAAGGCCAAACCTTGAATCCTGCTCTTATTCAACCTAAACTTTGGTGAGTAAATTTACATTTTAACCCTGACTCACCTTGGTTGTATTATTTACCCGAATCTTTATTTGAAATAGGAGCATGGTGTCATAACGACAGGCACTGCGGTTCGTACCCAGATGCAAAAAGAAAACAACTTGGACAGCGAAATTCCTAGAAGAACTTTAGCCACTAAAAATTACTTTTAATCTTCGAGCTCAGATTCGGTCTCAAAATACAGCCTAAATCACTTTGTAAATGTAATTAAGCAAATGACGTACCACTGTGACTCTGTCTTCTCCACAGTCTCATCTACGAATATATGATATTGTAAAAAAATCGTCTCAGCCAGAAAAGTACAGCACGTAAATAATGCATCTTTGTCAAAAGAATAGCTACACAAGTTATTTATAAATTGTCAAAATACTGGAGATAACAAACTGGAAAGCACCAGTAATATAAAACCGCCTGAACGTACGAGTACAAACAATAGTTCAGAAGCAATCAAAACATGGATCACAAAACCGGTCAAAACCTGCAAATGACAAAATCAGATGAAATAAATTGTTTCAATCTACCCCTTAAAACTAGAATTGGACATTCTTTCCAGTTGGACCGGACCGAGATTTCTACCTCAGACTTGCAGCTAGAGACAAACGCATTACCACTCGGCCAAATGGCCGGTTAAATCGCAAATTAATAACTTAAAATCCACTGTCTCATCAATCATCAAGCTCAGGTTCGGTCACACAAAACCTTAAATCACTTAACAAATACAACCAAGCAAATGACGTACCACTCTGAACATCCGTCTTTTATACAGACTCATTTGTAAATATCAAACTGTAAAATAAAACGTTTTAAAAACACTATTTAAACAAACAATATGGATGCTTTACGGAAAACAGATCTTTGCGACTCCACCCGTTTGACGCTGGACTTCTTCGTGCCGAACTTTTACAAAATCGACTCTTTGATTCCAGAAAAACACATCGCAAAGAATACTAAGTCACAAAAAAGGTCAGTACTTGTGTCAAATTATTTTTAACAGTATATCGTGATGTAATGTATTGTCAACTACTTATCAGATGTATGAGGTTACAAAGCAAAGCGTGCTACATGCAAAACTAATCTTATAAATTCTGCACAGAGCTGGACAGCGCTGTTTCGAGCTTTTAGCTCTCATCGGCAGCCCTCAGCTTCTCTAACAAAATTATTCCCCAGCTGGACAAGACTCTTGGCTGAACTGGACCATCCTTAAGGGCTTGCACAGCGGCAGAGGCCTTCAAGGAAATAAACGGAATAAAAGTAGGGATGGCCTATGGCTGTTCTTACTACAAGGGTTTAGCGATTTTTATACTTGTTTTTTTAAGTACCACAAGTGAAAAATCGTTTATTCCCTACAAAGCCTCTGCCGCTGTGCAAGCCCTTAAGAATTGTCCAGTTCGGCCAAGAGTCTTGTTCAGCTGGGGAGTACCTTCAATTAAAAAATAAAAAGATTAAAATTGATCAACATTAAAAACAATTGTGACATGTTGTGTTCTGTTAGTTTCGCGTAATTTTGTAATACAAAAAAACCACAACAGCAGGGGAATCCAGTTCGGCCAAGAGTCTTGTCCAGCTGGGGAATACCTTCACTCAGAGTGGCTGTGGATGCTTGAAAAAGTGTCTACAGCTCTCAATACTACTCCCACTACCATCTCACAAACTCCACACATTTCCAAAAACCCACAAAAAAAATTAAAAAAAAGAAGCTGGGGAATAACTTTGTTAGAGAAGCTGAGGGCTGCCGATGAGAGCTAAAAGCTCAAAACAGCGCTGTCCAGCTCTGTGCATATTACGACTCGAGCTGCTGCAGGGTTGGTGGTTGATTTGGCCACCTAACTGCCAGTGGAAGTCTTATGATTTCCTAGGAGTCGACCACGAAGGACGTCAAACTTTTCGCTTATAAATTCTATCACACATTTTGTTCTTTACAGTAGTTTTGATGTCTTTTTACTCTCCATCATCGTAAGCTGAAATCGCCTAGGGCAAGTTATTTTCAGGCTTCACTTGCCCACCGGGCAAGTCAATAAAATTCATCGTATCAAGTAAGAAACTTCGAACAAGATTATTGAAAAACGGAAATTACCGCTTTTGCTATAGTACAATAAAATAAATGCAACTAAAGTATGCTTTTGCTTGCTTAATTTTAGCGCAATCACCGCACTAAACACTGAGTTCAATCGCTAACACGTCATTAATCGCAGTTGACACTTCTTAATCGCACGCAGATTCGTTCGATACTCAGACGCGCTTCGCAATTATTATGCCGCAAAATGTTTTGTTCTTTTTCAGCAGAAATTTTTCCCATGCACGCTTGCCGCGCTAATCGCTCATTCGGGTATCATAAATACTATCCAGAGCAGCGAGAAAGCGAGGTCGAAAATTCGGCTATTTTTTATTTCAGTTTTTTTTTACAGATCTTTAGTTTCTCTATCTTGCCCAAAAAAAATCCAGCTTTTCAGCTAGTGCAGTTTGCGAGATATTTGCGATTGAAAAACAAAATGCGTTTGTAGCAAAAGGCAACGTGAATTATTGTTAACGTAACAATTGAAATGATTACAATCCAAAAATCAATTTTTGCGAATTGAATGATTGAAAAAAAGCAAGGATGGCAATTGCATCGATGACTTCTGCAATATTTGTTATGCAATAAAACTGAGATGCGATGCAGAGTAGAACAGTAATTGCGATTTTTTTTTGCGATAATCTAAAATTTATTACATGCAATAAACTCGCCACTAGTTTCCTATGAAAGATTTCTTTGATTAATTTTGAAACTAAACTTTGTCATCTAAAACAACGTTAACTGAAGCTCAGCCAGGGCAAGACTTAATTTAATTTAATTCCGTATTGTGATCGTGACGCAACGAAAGCCAAAGCATTTTTAAACTTCTGCCTAAAATGTGACTTATGACAAAACCGAAAAAACATAACTAATGATGAAAATCGGAACAATCGCTCGCAATAATCGAAAATTTTTTCGTAAAATTTTTTGATGCGGTACTGGATGTTGATTATTTTACATTTTTCATTCATTTTTGGAAAAAAAGCGAGCAATGCGATCGCCATCCCAAAATAAAGGTATGTTTTACGTCTCTCTGATTTAAAAATCGCACACAAGAATTGGATTTTTTCGAAATAAGATATTATGCAAATTCAGAAGTAATCACGCACTTTTCCAAAATTAAGGTAATCATTTGTCACAAAAATTAATCATTTGCAGCAATATAGAAAAAATTACAACACCGAAGTAAGAAGATAATTATTAATTTTGAACTGCAATGTCTTAAAAACGGCAAAAGAAACTTCAAATTGGATGAGAATGCATTTAGGCTCATCCTAACTTCTTGATCAACAGTGAGAAACCTGACTTGAATGTCTATTAACGGTATCATCCTATCTTTTTACATGAGGCTTTGCAATGATATTCATGAAAAAAATCAACACCATTTTGTCATAAAAGATATCATGGTTGTTATGAATACTTTTACAAGGTAATACTATTCATGATACAAGCTTCTGTGATGCAATAACCAATATTTATGACGAAATGGTGCCAAAACACCATTGCAAATTCTCACGTATAAAGGTTGATTTACTGCTACTAGACGACCAATTGACCATCACATAAAATTTTCAATTTTTGTGTGGCAGTTTTGGCTCTTGGGGTAATGACCAGTGCGCTAGACATCTGGAACAGAGCAGGGGTCAAAATTAACTTTTTCAACGACTTGCCTGCAGAGCACGCAAAATCAAATGTTTGCTTGCCCGAGGAAATCTCAACGTGCTGAATTCGAAACAAATATAAGGAAAGGAAATTTTAGGAAAATTTGCAAAACATGAGGAAAGTATTTTGTAACAAAAGCCCTGAGTTAGCGTATTCTCGGGTCTTATTTTCACAAAATCAAGTTTTAAGCGCAATTGTTATTTTAATGTGACGTAATAGGTAACTATTTTCAATCACGCAATAAGCAAATATTTTGATATTTGGATTGTAATCATTTTAATACTGTTACGTTAGCAACGCTTAACGTCACCTTTTTGCCACAAACGCATTTTTAAATGCTAATATCGGAAAATACACTAGCTTGAAAGCTGAATTTCTTTGCAAAAGATAAAGGAGTCGGAGCTAAAACTTTTCAAAAAAAAAAAATGCAAAAATTTCGATGTAACCTTCTTGTAGTAAAGGATAGTACTGTACTTGTGATATACTGATATTTGAAGGAGCGGTAAACACGGCAATCGCGAGAAAATTTTTCCCTGGCAAAAACGTAACATTTTGCGCCCAAAAAGTTGCAGAGCGCATTCGAGCATTGAACAAATCTGCGTGCAACTAGAAAGTGTCAATTGCCATAATTATGTCAGGCAAGCGGGCAAGTGTTAAATTTTAAACCCTGCACAGAGTTAAAAATTAAGCAATTTTTTTCTTAACAATTATAAAATATAGAGCAATCAAATATTCAAGCAAAAAAGTTGCTGAATTGTTATTTTGCACCTCTAAATTTTTGTTATATTAGCGTAATATATGCTCTTTTGCATTCACAAAAAAACTGAGTTTTGCTGCAATTAAAAATTTTACTTTTTTTGTTTCTTCTTTATCAGCCAGTTGTTGATGCTACTGCTGTCAGTGTTGCTGCTGCTGTTGTAGTACGTACTGCTGCTGCTGTTGTAGTAGGTACTGCTGCTGCTGTAGTCGATGCTGCTACTACTGATGCTGTTTATCCTTCCTTTATTATTAGGTGTACTGCAAAATAAAAAATATAACTGACATCAAAATATTCTAATCCTGTTAATTTCCAGGGCCTTTTTAAGGAGTTCTAGAGCAGGCATTTTCAACCATAAAAAGGCTCTGGTCCTCTTTTTTAGCCATTACATGAAGTCAACTCTAATTGTCATTTGATTTTGTTTTGAAAACAAGAACTCAAAATCACTGAAGACCTTTTTCTATCTTTAAAAATGTTTAACAATCTCGGAACTGAACCTCTCTCAATTTCAAAACCAGGACAAAAAAAGATAAAATTAAGCAGTAGAGTGGGTATAAGAATTTGAGTCATTTTGGAATACATTTGAGAAAACTCTAGTTAAATTCACCTAAAACTTTGACAAATGTAACGTCAAAAACTGCTCTTTCTCGGACAAAATTCATCCTAATATCCAGCAAGAATTACCTAAATTTCTAGCAAAGACTTTTTTTCTTTTGGTCATCACCTTAGTTTTTGGTATAAACGACACTGATTGCCAGCTAGCACCTTTTCTTTGGTCTTTACCTTAATTACCGGCAAAACGACATCAACTTTTGACAAAAACCTATATTTGGTCTTCACCTAAAACGACAACAATATTCGTTGCCTCCAGCCCGTAACTTCATGAATTAAGGCAATATGGCCAGCTCGGTAAAAACTTTAAGCACCCCTGTTTTAGATGATAAAATTGAGTTTGATGCAAGCGGGTCATCCCCAGTTATCTTATTCAATGTTGAAGGATCAGCTTAGAATCTGACGAAATTCTTTCTGAAATTTTGCCCACAAATTTTCCCAAATCATTGCCCACAATATTTTCCCAAAAGACAATAGCAACCTGATAATGGTGTTTTCACACCAAAATCAAATTTACTTTTAATACCAAGCCAAATGATTTCAATAAATTTTTGTTTGGAAATCAAAGGAGAAGTGAGCAACCATTCGATCACTAACTCGACGCAGTCTACTAACTGGGCTACAACTGTCATTTATAGCTATGAAACGTTATTTGTGATATTTAGCTTAGGAATTGCTACCTCTTGCTTTGTTTGGTGGTTTGAAAAACCACTAGAAACCATCAAGAAAGTATTTTATGCAAATGCTGCTAAAAAAGCTGAACACTTCTCCTTTAAGCACTAGTGTTGGAAAGCCTTCTTCTGAACTTTTGAAACAACTAACAGATGATTAAGCTCTATACGCTGGCCAAGATAACTTTTTTGTACTTTGAAGCTGAGCACTGCTTTTCCACAAAGTCTAGTAGCAAGCGGCACCACAACCAATCTTACAAGCACAAGAACTTGTATCACACCTTTGTTTCCAAAGATTTGGTCGAGCTTGAAGTGTGGTTGTGCAAGGATATTTTTAAGTTATCAGTGTTCCCTCTCAGATTTTGGCAAGTCAGCTTGAACCCAAAATATCAGTGATTTTGCTTTAACCCTGCAGCAGTACCATGAAAAAAATTACTTCAGCAGTACCTTGGGGTCAATATGATCCCATTCTAAAAATGCACCAAAAGTCCAAAAAATAAGTCAATTGCATATCTGTTAGTGTTTAATGCTGAAATAATTCCAAAGAGTATATGATAATGCACGAAAGAAGCAAAAAACCTCTGAAAATTTAGTTACAATTTAAAATTAACTTAACACACTGTTTACTTTTGCAGTAGACAATTCTGCACTTCAATGTGCTCTTGAATATAAAGTATGGCAAAGAGAACGGAAAATTTTTTAGCAACAGAAAAATTGACTGGAGTAATTAAATTTTGACAAATGAGGAAATTTAATTTTTCATCAAACAAAGTTTATTGGTAAATTAGTTCATTCATCACACAGATTGCACGCCATTTTGCTGTGTTTCTCGCAAATGTTCTCATTACATCTATAGCAGGAAAACCTGAACATTTTGTTCTTGGATCTTGGACAAAGAAAACACAAACCAACATTTTTTGCCGTCTTGCTATTGATTACTCTTCCAACAAGTTTTTCTAAACTAATCAAAAAATAATATGTAAAACACGAACACAATTTCGTTTTCCAAATAGTACCGTGGGGTCAATATGACCTCAACCAGTACAACGCAAAATTTTCACTAAAAAACAAAAGGGGAAATAAGTTTGCAGCAGTGGGAATGTGCATTAAAGAGCTATAAAAAAATACAAAATAATAGTAATTGGGTTGGGGTAATTTGACGACATGGTATCACAGCAAAAGAGGTTGGGGTCATATTGACCCCATGGTACTATGGCAGGGTTAATAAACGATGAAAAATACAAAGTTCAGTAAAAGTTGGATACAGTCCCTAAGTACTAGATATTGCTTGCAATGTCACATTTTAGTCTATTATTGATGATTTCCACCACGCAATTTGTTCAGCAGATGTGGCTTTGCCTCTCAGACCATTCATCTGTGATAAAAGCTGTTCATACTTCAAACCAATTTTTTGCACATCACTAATTTCAGAACAAGTTGGCATCCTCAGAATATGCAAGGCTATATTACATTTCAACACTAGTCACTTTCTACAGCATCTTCATTCAAATAGGGTCTGTCATCTAGCAACTCAAAAATGCTCATGCTTCCCCCCCCCTGGATCCTCAATTATGGCCATGGAAAGCTTTAAGTTTGCACTATCTTCATCAGAAATATTAGCACTCTGCACTTCAGCCAAAATAAAAACAACAAGTTTTCTTCAATGCTTTTTACCCTTAATTCTTACATTAGAGCTTTCACAAAATCCCAATTAAAATAGGTTTTTACTGAGCTATCTTATTTAATTAGGCTATTTTTCAAATAAGAATTCAAATAAGAAAAAAAAATTGGCAGGCTAGAAGTATGTTATTTCTTGTTTTATTTTTAACCAATCAAAACGTAATGCTGTCCTCAAGCTGAGGACAAGACGTTTCAAGGACTTACAGGGTTAGCAGCCAAGGACTTTATATAGTCGTAGTGTCCTCGAGAACTCCACCTGTGATTTGATACTGTACAGTATAGCCATTAGTCGATACTGGTATTGCACCTTATGGTCCAAAAAATGGGATAATATTGCTGTGGAATTAGAGAATCATAACTAGGTTATCACAAAATATTAAACTATAAAGCTGTTGTAAGGTGTAAAGCAAAACTGAGATAAAATTACAAAACCACAACTTACCTTTCGACTTCACTCTCCATACTAAGCCTTGTTGCAAGGCCTAAATATTAGCAATCGATAGGATTAAAATCAAACATCAGACATTACAATTCAGAACAATCCAAGCTAGTCTTGGTACTAAAGACGACATATTAAAAAATATTATAAGGTTAGCCTAGATGGTTAGTTATTAACTAGCACAACAGCAGCAAAGTGCCTTGCACTGGTTGCTTTCCTTTTTTAAGGGCAAAGGTTTCACTTTGTCGCAGATATTCTTTCCAGACCATGACAACTATGTGCAGACAATTATGCATGAGATAATCATGAAACTATCAAGCTCTTGGACTATTTGGCACCACAGCTAAATTGTGAATTTTTGCAAAAATTTCTTTACGATTCATTTGCTTTAAAATAAGCTATGCCAATTTGTCCAATTAGTACCGGTAGGCTAGCCTATGAGTTTTTTCTTTACAATTCACTAGTTTTATGAATATGTCGAATCAAATCACTCAAATATGCATGACTATAAAAAACCTTTGCAACAAAAGCAAACTTTTTTTTCTTCAATGCTCTTCTCTTCTTCTGGTCCACTACAGGTAAACAAAGAGTCTTTACACACAGTGGCTGAATTATGTGAGTGAATGAACCAAGACTGATCTATAAAATTACACTTCTAAAGCGCAAATACGCAAAAATTCAGAAGCCATATCAACTAAAATTTTAGTTGTGACACTACCAGCCTGAATCTGACAACCAACATTTTGCAGTTACGGTTAGTTATTGATCAGTTCTTTAAGGTTTATGGAAACAGAACTTCAATTATTTGCGCTGTTCACAGGTTAACGGGTATTACATGTTAATTACTAGGTTACCATAATCATTGCAACTCCTATTCTTAAATCATTAGGCGACTGGGAATCAAGATTAGGCTAGGAAAATTAGGCTACTGGAAGAGCACGGCAGTCAGGCAGTCTAAACTCTAATCATTTACCTAACCAAACACTCTACCTCTAACTAAAAAAAAATAAAAAATAGAGAAGATGATGATGCCATCATTCAGCTTCATGAAAATAAGGCAGAAAACTTATTAGGAACAATGTACAGAGAAATTAATGATAAGCTATAGAGAGTATCCACCACAGTATTAAGGCACAATCAAAACTAGCCTACCGTATGATAAACAGCCAAAGACATACCAGTACTGTTTCGGAATCGACTTTTTTGGAGTCAATTCCGAAACAGTGAGTCAATTCTAAAACAGTACCGGTATGTCTTCGGCTTGGGTCGATTCCAAAACGGTACGTCTTAAGCTGTTAATCTAGAATCATAGGTTTGATTGTGCTTTAATACAAGGGATACTTCCTTACAAAACGCTGTACAATAGGCCAGTTAACTTTTACCTAGATAATACCAGTATCGCAGAGAAGTACCGAATTAGAGCTATTATGCCTATAAAAGTTTTTGCGCGCTTTGCACGAACCACGCATTAGGCCTACACGCTTATTCCCGTAGGCGTAGTGGTTGTCAGACGCATGGTAACAAACGTTTTTTAAAACCAAAACATGTGCTGTGTTTTAACACTTGCAGTGCTCCAGTATTTTTCTAAATAATAATAATAATAATTGCAATTTATATCCCCCTTGAGATAACACCAACAAGTGTCAATGCATCTGACTAAGGGGCCAAAGTAACATTCAAATAGCTTTACAGAAATAAAATTATTGTACAGAAATGTACAAATTAAAAATTGTTGAAGAATACATAATCTTTATATTTATAGTGAACTGCCCAATTTAGAGGATCGAGCTCCAGGCTACTTCCAAAACTAATCAATCCGCTACGAAACTTCCCCAGTCTCGAGTGCAGCTCTGTGACTATTTGGTCCCATGACCTGTTTTCGGACTCTGTCCTAGCAGTTATGTGCTTTGAAATTTTATGCGGTTGGGCCCATCTTTTCTCCATTTCCTTTTTTGATTTTGGTTGGTCTGCTTGATCCATTTATCCAATTTTTTCAATGGTTTATATCCTAAATTGCCAGAAATTTTGGGTTTTGATTATGGGTTACCGGTACCATTATTTTGGCTTATGCCAGCCCTGCTGATAAACTTGGGTTCAAGCAAAACTCGAGGCTAGGAAAGTGCTGTGAGAAAATTGGCCCCGGTTGGCAGGTTGGCTCAAATTTGCCAATTGCCATGTTTGATTGGTTGAAGGACCTGCTCGACGTGTTTTGTTTGCATGTTTTTTAGGAGCTAGACTTTAGCCATACTTATCACTTGTCTTCTAAAGGCTCTATTTTCTTTTAGAAAGGTTCCTTTTTTGCTAACTTCTCAAAAACGTGTAATTACCAGAGGTGGAGTCGAGGACACAAGGCTCGAGGCCAAGGCCTAGGACACAAAAAAAATCCGAGGCCAAGGCCAAGAACAGCCTTTCCGAGGACAGACACTCTCTCGAGGCCAAGGACAGGAATGCTCGAGGCCAAGAACCAAGGACACAAGCGCAAGTGCTCTCCAAAAAAAAAAAAGGTCTTCACAAAAATTTTTCAGGCGATCTCCAAAACAAAAAACAAAAAAATAGGTCATCACAAAAATTTTTCAGGCCATCTCCACAAAAAAACGTTTTCCAAAAAATTTTAACAATTCAAAAAATAGTGCTGTCCTCGAGATGAGGACAGGCCAATTTTCGAGGACTTGAGGCCTCGTGGCCAAGGCCAAGGACTTGACCTTCGAGACCAAGGCCAAGGACTTCAAAATGTGTCCTTGAGGACTCCACCTCTGGTAATTACATACGCGTAATGTTTTGCTTAGTACTCTGATTTTAAATTAAACCATTGGCTTTCAACCTCCTTTTGATACCGGTACCGTAGATTTCTTCTTCGCTGATTTTGTTAATTTTTATTCCTTTTCTGTATCAATTTTGACAAAACACATGATATTTTTAATATTTCTGCTCAGAGAAAAATCTTCCAAAAACGATCCTTGAAGCTAAACTACAGAAACCTCTAGGTAGAGGGTGTGGAGAGCCAATCTAAGCACGAAAAACACTCTGAATTAGACTCATCATACGTCCCGGCGTCCCGGCCGGTTGGTTAAAATGCCCCGGTTTTTTGTTTCTTTGCGAAGATCACTCGATAATTCGCAAAACAAACGTGGGTTGCTGGAGTGAAGACCTTTTTTTTCTTTTTTGGAGATCACCTGAAAAATAACGCAAATACTGCACTAAGACCTGATTTTTTATTGGTCTACAGTTTAGTGTTTTTGGATAACTACGACTGTCCCCAGGGCCTCCGAGAGGGGGGGACAATGACCCCGGGGCCCATGGTGTTTAGGGGGCCCATGAGGGGCCCATCCAAACTGCTTTGAGTAATAAAAGGGCCACCGAAATCGCAAGGGTAGACCAAATAGTCGAAATTTCGGTGAAGAACTTTTTTTTCAGATCACTTGATTTCGGCCGGAAAAACAGTCGAAATTTCGGTGAAGACCTTTTTTTTTTTTTTTTTTTGAGATCACATCATTTTTGGGACCAAACAGCAGCATTTTCTCCGTCTGTTTACGACATCACAAAACCGGGGGCCCATCCAATTTGAGGGAGCCCATCACATCATATTTGAGCTCGAGAGGGGGCTCATCCATGTTTGAGCTGTCCCCGGGCCACGTTCGGCTCTCGGCGCCCCTGACTGTCCCTAGGCCGAGCGCCAGAATTGCGTGACTGAGGGGGGCATAAATAAATTTTAGGGGGCCACGAAAAGTTTATTAATTTGACTTCGTGAGCGTGTACCACACGAAGAAAGTGTGTACCACACGAAAAGTTTCTTTATTTGAATTCGTGATTATGTACCGCACAATGTGTGTACCATATCAAGAATTTTCACGAATTCTGAGATGAAGACCAAAAAAAAAAAAAAAAGAAGGTTTTCATGTCAAACAATGCTCGAATTTCCACAAATTCTGGTTTTCATCTCAAAAAGACGTGCGAATTTCCACGAATTCTGAGATGAAGACCAAAAAATAGCTCTACGTCCCAAACATAGGTGAATTTTTATGAATTCTGGGGTGAAGCTATCAAAACAAACCGTGTTTATTGCGAAATCTACGAAAAAATTGTTCTTGCTCACGAATTCTGTGGTAACATCCAGAAATTCTGGAAGTCTCAGGCCTCGAACTGCACTCCAGTAGCATCATAGTCACAAAATATTTAGTGACTATGGTAGCATCGAGCCTGTTAATTTGCTTGGGGCACAATTCTCGCTTGGGGGGGCACAATTCTCGTTTGGGGGGGCACAAGCAGTGATTTGGGGATAACGGCCCCGAAATGCCCCCCCCCCAGTGCCGCCGGGTCAGGACTGTCCCGGTTTTTTTTTCTGAAAAATATACTAAGCCTACTCTGAATCCAAGATCAACGTCTTTAGTGCCGAGTTGTAAACGAGCCGACAAGTACAAGCCCAAACCCGAAAACAGATTTGAAGCCAAAACCAGAACCGAAAAAGCCCGAAAATTAGGTTAGATCTATTAGATCTAAAAACGTATGCAGACATTGCCCGTAGTAAAACTTCTCGTTGCTGATAAATTGAGACGTAATAGTATTTATTGTGTAATAAAAATCGCATTGATGTTTAAACAAAGTTGCGATTCAGTGCAGCTGCACATCAAGTTATTTGAATCACGCTTTTATGACACTTAAAAAGCGAAAACACAAGACAAGCGCATATACCAAGCCCGAAACAAACCCCACATTTTGCCAATTTTAACCCGAACCCGACCCGAAAAGCCCAGTCCAACTAACAACTCTGCCTCAGTGTAGACCTACACTCCCGTCATTTTGCAAAAGGGAACATCTCAAAATGTTCCCTTTTGTAAAAATTGATATTTTTGGTGAAAGCCGGTGGTCCAGATCTGGTAAAAATTTCAAGCTTCTAACTCGTTTAGTTTGCGAGTTATCGATTATCTCGATAAATAATTTTGCAAAAAGGAACATCTTCATCTTAACTATTACGTCACAACAGCTGTTTTTCACAGTTAAAAACTTTAAAATTTTATATGCGGCAGTCATTGATGCAAGACAATGCGATGTTTAATCATTAACGCGTAGCGTGTAAAAGCAAAGCAAAAAGGCAAATATTTAGAGATGCAATTTGTTTTTTAAACCTTTAACGTGATTGACGACACCAATAAACAGCGTTTGAAATAGGAAGTGCTAATCAACAAAAATATTCATATTTATTCAGCTTCAATTCAAGACCCAGCTTTCAATGACGGAAACATTTTTACACTGAAAAATGATTTGTGTTATGGTATGGTATTTGCAAAACTCTCCAGTATTTTGATCTACAAAACGACTTAATTAAGAAAACCAATAAAATGACTTTCTAGCTTCTTTTTATACGATGGTCGTTGTTGTAATGGCCCGGTCAGTCAGTTAAAAAGGTCTTTGATTTGGAAAAACTGACGATATCAATAAGTTTCCAAACTGATGTAGGACTATCTCGACTGACTGACCGGGCTATCAAAACCAAGCGCTAATTTAAATACGAAGTTTTTGTCGTTAATGGGCAAAAGTTTATTTCTTTTTAAACGATTTGCGTGTCGTTTCTTAGCAAAATCTTAGTTGCGCACTTGCTGGACACTGAACCAATTACAAAAACTACCAAAGACCAAATAGTTGAGCTTTACCAGCGACTGGAAGTTAAGAGAAAAAGCAAGCAGCTGAGGAAACGCCTCCAGTCGCTAAATGTTAGCTGAAGGAACCAAAAACTTACGCAATATCTTTCGCGACTTTGCACATAAGTATACTGCAAATAGATTCTTGAATAGCGGGGAAAACATACTGCACAATATATCAAGAAGGCTATAATAGGTTTGAACCAGTTTATTTGGAAAACAATGATGTTTTTATGTATCGTTTTTTATTTAGTTGATTAAAACACAACTTACAACGTGCATAAGAAATGTGAATTTATCTGATTCAAAAAAGTGCTCTATACCTGAGACTTAAGGTTATATCACAAAACAGACCATGTATGTCCAGGGCCGGATTTAGGAGTATAAGATTCCTGGGCCCCGGGGTCCCACCATTTACCACTAGCAACTAGTATCTCTGCGCGGTATTGCGCAAAAAATCTTGTCTTGACTTGCAGTGAACTAGTTTTGTCAACTTTTTCACTTTCTTTCGTAATAGGTTAATTTTGGCATTTTGATGTCACAAGCGTATCTTTACTGGAGTGGGTTGACATTAAATAATTTCGTAATCTGCTTGACGTAACAATCATGTTTTTTCGCTGCTTAGGTTGACGAGTCAGTGTCGCAACCAGCTGGGGGGATGGGGGGTAATGGGCTTCGTATTTCCTCCTTCCTTAGCCAAGCTACTTAGAAAATTTAACTAAAAATTGTAAGCGTTTAAACAGGTTTCGGACTTGACTTGTGAGTAAGGTGGGAGCTTGAAGAGGCTGGGCAATTTATTTCTGTCACAGGATTTCAAATCTGAGCTTTTTTAGTTATTTTAAGTGGCCTTAAAATGGTACAAAATTTGATCAAAAAAGCGTTAAAATTGCAATTTTTTCTAAAAAATTCCAAAAATTGCGTAGCGGCTGAGTCGCACCACTTGTCTCAGCACGCTGCTCAATTGAGACTTTTTTCTAGCAAAATTGTTTGACGTATGGGTTCAAGCCCCTTCTCAACAAAATCCTGGTTGCGCGTCTGCAACGACTAACCTTCGAACCATATTTAATTTTTGCTCTAGCGAAAATGGGAACCCTACCAAATTTGGGCCACAGGGCACTTCACCTCATAAATCCGACACTGTATAGATTTTATTAAAGATTTGAATAAGATTTTATTTAAATAAGATACCCCATATGATCCCGAATACGGTTAAAACAGAATTTAAATTTTTAAATAAAGTTTAAAACTTTAATTGTGACGGTGTATTGCTTTATAAAACCACAAACTTTCTTCAAAATTCAAAAAGATTATGAATCAAAAAGGGCAGCACCAAATTGTTCTTTCCAGAGCGAAACTTCCACTCTTTAATTATTATGCTACTGGCCGAGACTGAAGTAAAAAGAGAAACCGAAAGGATTCTCGCGTTGTAGCTGCATTATCGTATAATTCTTCAATGAACAGTTTCCAGAAGTAGGCCTGTTATTTATGTATTGCTGCTATTCATTTTTTGTGTTCTTCAAGCTACTAGTAAACGACCGACGCATGCTTAATTAAGTGATCTTCAAAACAGTTTTTTGTTTCCCCGTTTAGAGTGCAATTCAAAAATATAGAATGTTTTTTTTGTGGAGCCTTTAAGGAGTTTAAAATCTTTAACAGCGTCAAAATATGTTTATCAACCTAATAGTGACTGATCCTAATACATACATCTTTTAACTTAAGCCATTTAAAAATCAATTTTGGAGGGCACAATGGGAGGTCCCCAACGGGTGGCCCCCGAACGTTTGTCTCTTGAATATCTATTAGCAAGACATGACTTTACAAAATGACACTTTTGCACAGTAGTAGGGACTCCGGGCTGTGGTGACTTAGTGTCTGAGGCATAAAAGTTTTTTATTTCTTTGGTCGCATCGTGTAACGAGTTTGAGGGACCCATTTTTGCATCTTGGCGCCAGGGCAACACGGTATTTTCAATCTATGATATTGCAGTGAAGAAAATCGTGGGATAAGAAGTTTGTAGTTTATTTTCTGTCAAAATGAGCGACTGCACAAAAGTTAATACAGTTTCCAAAACTAAAAGCTTCCTAAAGAGCTTGCGTAATTTTAAGTAAGATGATTTTGTCTTGTATTTTTGTCTCTTTTTATACGGTTTGTCTTGATATGACGTCATCAAAATTTTCCTGATATGACGTCATCAAGATGAAGTATAATATTGTCAAGCACAATTGGATTGATGGAGTATAAAAAGTACCTCCAAAAAAAATCTTAAAATTACGATTTATCTCCACCCTCTTCCACATTATAATTGCAATGAGCCTAATATTTTTTTATTGTTAGAACCCACAAACTTTTTCTTTGCATTACGCCACGGCAAGCGCTTTATGCCACAGTCGTAAAAGTAAAATTTGCAAATTTCCCAACGTCGGAAACAGGAAAGGCTAAGAAAATCATCTATATACATAAAACATACCATTTTCTTCCAAGCAGTGCTAGATAGCACCAAGAACAGCCCTCTAATTAGAGTTTATGATCACATTCGACATCATCGTATATCTAACGAATTAACAAAACACCTGTTTAAATTTTTTTTAGGAAGCTAATTAGCAGAATTCGCGGTTTGTGTTTTTCCATGCTTTTGTAAAATTTGGCCACCCCCCAACTTTATCTGAGTTTGTTATATAGCAATTTTCGCGTACAGCTACTTCAACGATTATTCTTTGACAACAATGATGCTCACCATATAAGTATCAGAAGTAATACGTATTCAATGTTAAAAAAGCAATATTAGCGATATCAAAACAGTGTTAATAAGTGATTAACGATAAAAATCGCTCCAGCAGTTCAGACAGAAGTGTTTTGAACAGCGTTTTGAAACTACATTTGAAGCACTTTTGTGATGTCTGAATTTATAAAAATAAAAGTAATTTTAACAGCTAAAAATGATTGCCTACGTATGCATTTTGAGATTTAATTCTAATTTGTAAGTTAGGCTACTGTATAAAACTTGTACACATTGGGTTCAGCAAAAGGAAAACGTAAAAAAATCGGTGAAGGATGAAGTTCTTACATCCTGTGAGTCATGGCACGTTTTTGCTGACTGACAGAGAAACGGAAGATCAAGGTAAAAAAAAAACTATAACCTGCAAAACTTTGTCATATGAAGCAGAAGAATTTATCGTTATATTAACTGTTGTTTCACACGCGAAACTTATTGTTGTCTAGTTACGATAAATGATCAGCAAAATAATTGTTTGGTTTTGATGACAAATACTGCGTGAAACTTCATAACTTTGCAATAGCGTTTCGACATAATGCCAGGAAGGTCGCGATCAATCCTGTTAGTCCTTTATTCTAAAACGGTAACCCCAAACACGTAATTGCAGTGGGTTCATTAGTTGAGTCAGCGTGCAAAAGTGATTCGAGCTTAGCAACATTTTTATTCTTGATCATTCAAAATCAATCTGCTATACTAACTTCGCAAGGATGGAATGCACAGACGACGATTAAGTTAATCCGCAGTTAATTGTTTTGCTATTCACAGTCATACCGATGAACATGTAAAGAGGAAAATAAAGGAAGAGGTTATTTCATCTACTTTTTTTAATTTAAATTTTATCTATTTTTATCTACTTATTTTTGACCCGAATTTAACCCAAACTCAAATTTTTTCTCTAAAACTAATCCCGAATCTATTCTTAAGTGGAGTGCCAAGATATTTTCAACTTAACTTGCATTGCCTGCATATAAAGGACTGTCAGATATAATAACTTTAAATGTCGTTAGTTATGATTATTTGTCTGCCTAATTTGCGTGCCTTAACGTGACTGCTTTACTAGTTTCGACGCCTTTTGTGGTTTGGAATGTGCGAGATAATTGACTTTTCCTGTATGTTCAACGACCTACTGCAGTTATCGGGGTACTTCGTTGTTTACGACTTTTAATTGCTCTATTTGGACTTGAAGTATGTGACATTATAATTACGTTGCAATTTGTTATTGTAAGCTCATATATTGCTTCTCGTGTGCTTCTCTTGTGACGTAATATTCCAGGATTTCTCTAGAATATTCGAGCGCTGTTGCCGTTAGTATAAATAGGTGTATTTTCCTATTCTACTATTCTGATAATTCCAGGATTCTAATAGTTCTAGTTGTAGGGATATTAGTTTCGTAAACAGTTTAGCCGAGATTGTGCATCAAAATTTGGCTTGTGTAGCAGTAGTGTGCGATTTGAATTGGTCGATTGCGATAAGTTTTAGTGGAGCGATTTTGTTCGGAGAGATTTTTTTTCAATACAAATCCAATATTCAATAAATCAGACTTCGCGCGAGCTTTAATTGGGACTTAATTTGGACTTTACCATTGGTTTTGTTCGCGAATTTTGGCATACGATGATTGATTTGCTTGATACTGTAACTAGCAAACGGTAAAACCTACAAAGTTGAAATTTAGACTCAACATAAGTATTATTAAAAGCGTCATGTGTGCCAATTTTGGGGATCCTAAGGTCATGTGATCGTAAATTGAGACGAAAAAGAACAGAAAAATTGGCAATATTTGGCTTGAAAAGTTATCGATTCGCTTATAATTCCAAAACCACTTGACGTGCAGAGCTGATATTTGGACATAATGTGGGTGCTTACAAATGCTTTTGTGCAAACCGAGTTTGAGAACTAAAATTTTACTGGCCGAAAATGAAATCCCCAAAACGGGGCCGCCAAATTTCAAACTTTTTAACCACTCACGCCATACACATGAAATTTTCAAGGTCGGCAAATAAGTAAAAAAGATAAAATTTTGGGGTATCAAAATATGGGATACCATTCAAATAGGGCCGCCAAAATTTTAAATTATTAAACCGTTACAGCTAGACGAATCAAATTTTTGGAATGAGTTTATATTAACCCGTTTCTTACCAATGTTTCCATTTGGGAACATAGTTTTAAATTTCATTTTCTGTGACTCCTAAGTTATATAAGGGTTTAAAACTAAGTGGGATAGTTTTTTGAATTTAAGAGATTAATTTCTGTGGCTTTGCTTGGCAATTCTGCTGAAATTTTACAAAAAAATGGTCTTTGAAACGTGATGAAAACAGGAGATTTAAGGTTGCACGATTTGGTGAGGTATAGAACTAAGGGTGAGAATTGTTTTAAATGCTAAGACTATGTTTTATACATTTGATAAAGACATGATTTCACAAAATCGTTTTCTTAGTAATTATTTTCAAGTTACTGTTAGAAAATTAGTTTTGAACTTATTTGTTCCCATTTGGGAACATTGGCGGTTTTACAGCATGCAAGTTATACTGTATATAGTTTTACGAGAAGAGAGAGTAACAATCCAGAATAGACAGATTTTTATAGATTTTCAGAATTATGACTTATTGTAGTTTGGTCACGCTACTGTACATATTGTTTAGATAAGAGTAAACTAAAAGAATTACCTATTTTGCTGTACTTGAAAGCCCATTATTGGAACGACCGAAGCTCGCGTGTTATTTTGTTTTTACTCGGCATTTTCAAAGTAACGAGTACGAAGTTTCGGACTTTTGCTTATTACTCAAGAACGGTTTGGTCTAGCTGCATGAAATTTTGACAGTAGTTTGAAGTTAACGAGTTGTATGTTTGTACCAAATATCGAGGCAATAAATTATCTGACTTAGGCTTTAGGATCCAAAAACCACCCCAAAAGTTTGGCGTAAAAAGCGGTCTCATTCAAAAACAACTCAAGTACAGCAAAAAATATTTCGCATTGTTATATGTTTCGAAATACCCTTTTATCTCAACCAATTTGGCCGCGATGAAGTTTTTTCCTTTTTTTTTTTTCTTTTTTTTTCCTAAATCTTGTACACTCTTTTTCTCCTAAATCACAAAACATTGATATCTAACTTTAGTGTAAAATTGTTGAGCTGCAAACGCAATTTAGTCTTGCGAAATTTTTTTGGGTTGCTCCAGCGGAAACTCCCCCAAAAATAAGAACCCAAAAAATCAATTTTTTGAACGGCTCAAACTTGGGCGCCAGTTATTTTATATCAGTAGATGTTTGACATATATTTTGACATAGTTTGGGGCTACCACCCTCCCAGAGACTCCCCACATGGCTGCCCAAACATCAATTTTTGAACGACTTAAGCTAAGGTGCCGTTTTTTTTTTTTATATCCGCAGATACTTAACAGACAAATATTTTGTATTAGTTTGTAGGTACCCCAATGTTCCCTCTAAATTTTTGTAATGTTTTTGGTGTGTGTGCGCACTTTTCTTGAAATAATTAATATTTGTAATACTTGTGCAACAACCCACGTGCAACAACATGGGCGTCGGCAGGGGGTCAAGGGAGGGCCATAGCCCCCCTGAATTTTCACAAACTTCTCTTAAACCTCCCGAATTTCAAAAATTCTTCCATTTTTAGTAGTTAATGCTGGACTTGTTCTTATTAGGCCCCCCTGACAAATTTCCTGCCGACACCCTTGTGCAACAATGTGTCTGTTCAACAATATGTTTGTGCGCACTAAATTTATGTGTGTGCGCTGTCTCTGAAAGCTGTGTGCACGCACAGCTTAGAGGGATCACTGGATACCACCCACCAAATTAGGGACGTAGCCAGGGGGAGCAGGCAGGTGCGTAGCTCTGAGATTCAAAAATCTCTTAACATCGAGTCGTTACTTTTTCCAATTGAAAGATCTCAGCTTATATGGTTTGGCCATGTAAGCAGAATGTCTCTGGAAAGACTCCCCAAACAAGCTTTGCTTGCCAAAGCAAATGGGAGAAGAGCAGTTGGACGACCTAAAACTAGATGGACCAATTACATTGAGGATCTTTGATGGAATCGCTTGAGACTTCACCCAAGCAAAATGATGAATTGGATGAAGGACCTGTGGCGGTTTAATCTCGAGCTGTTGCCCCCCAACCCTTACGAAAAATCGGGCAACAAAGAAAAAAGAAGAACCGCGTAAGAAACTTACAAATTTTCCATTGCAAAACTATTCTTTATTACGTAATAAGACGTGAGCAAATGTTTCCTTTTGCCAAATTATTTTTGAAAAAAGTCGGATATGTCAAAAACTAGAAAAAATAGGCTTTCCAAATTTTCACCATTAGCTTAAAAATCAACATAAACTTTTAAAAATTCCGGTATAGCGTAGTTTATTTTACTTAAAAGAATGAAATTTTTTTCAAAAGTTAGTAACGCGAGTGGCTATAGGCGGACTTCCGTTCCAAAATTCTAACTTCTGGTAGTTGAGGGTTGCATCCCAGATTTGCAGTATAGTGAGGTCCACAAACTAATTTGAGGTTTAGCTTTCAAATCAAGTTAAAATTTAATTTTCTTTCTAAAACGATTATACAATTACGGGACTTTTCCTCAAGCCACGACGAAGAACTTAAACTTTCAGTTAATAAAAACATAAATCAAAAAAAGTTACGCATTAAAAGTTAGCAAAATTTTAGAGCGGCTGGAAACTCTGACTTCAGATCTCTGTATCTAAAACGTAGCAATAGATACTTGATTTATAAAAAATTTTTGGTTCGCTCCCCCACCCCTCTAAAATTCAAAAGCCTCTTCCTGATTTTGTCAATGGCTGCGGTCTCGCTAAGCGAGTGCGGATTGATCCGAAAGAATTGGCGACACTGTCGCTTTCTCTTGACATAATGAAAAACATCAAAAAATTAACTTACCGGTTCTGTTAAAGATGACGTACGCATATTAACAAACCAACTTTCAAGACAAACTATTAAATTGAAGTAAACTTTTTATGTCAAACATCGCCAGTTACAAACTTAGCAAACCAAAACTAGAACGAAAGGTGCGAAAACGTCTGTTTTAATTTTGTTAACACTGAAAGTAACAACAACACTTTTTGATCATCAAGCATCAGAACTACCAGTATTATTTTTTAACTTAATTCGGCATTGTGACTTAGATACTTGACCAGAAATTTGACATGCTGTATTTTCCTAGTACCCAAACCTACACCCACATTTGCAAATAGCCTGTTGCGGTATTTTTTTAAAGAACAATATTATATGAACATTGAACAGTTTACTCAAACGTTAAAAACAAAATCAGAACTATGTCTGCCTCAGTAATCATCATGGAAAAAGATCAGAAAACCGACGAAATTCATGAATATAAATCAAATTCTTATATCAATGATAATGCAGAGTCTAGTTTGAGCGGTTAAAAGTGTTAAATTTCGGAGGGCCCATTTGGTGGACCAACTCAATCTTCCCCAATCTTGCAAAATGGTTATGTATCATTTATATAGTTACATCAACCTATCCTTGAAATTTTATTTCTTTACTTCAAATAGTAAAAAGTTTACAATTTAATGGGCTTGTTTGGGACGTTCCACCGTCGGGACATCTTTAATTTTGGTATATTTTACATCTCTTTTATACTTACCTTCACCTATTCTGAAAATTTTGTTTGTCATGCTTGATAAAAAAAAACATTCATTATTAGGGGGAATCCTTTCACATCGAACTCCTAAATTTTGCTATATTTTATTTTTCATTAATTTCATATTTGTTTTATTTCGCTTCATTCAAAACAATAAACAAAGTCTCATGGACACACATAAATACAAGTAAATAAAACAGGAAGCTGCAAAGGATCTCCAGGTCATCGAGTCAAGCAGCCACCCAAAACTTGGTCATGTCAAGCGGCTAGGCGTGTCTTGAATAGGTTGCGTATATAGGTCAAACTTGAGCTTTCGTCAATTTTGATTAATTTAGAACTGTGAATCACTTGTAACTTAACAATAAATATTTTTTGGATTTTAATTTAAATTGATCGAATGGAAATTTTTTTAATCCATATGGTAAAAAGTTCCAAATTTTGGCTCCTTGATACTTAAACCTTTTTTGTAATTTTTGTGTTTGTACCATGGTAAATACAAATTAAGTTCAGAGGGATAAAGCAAGGTGCGTTGTTTGTGTGTGTATTGCCCTAAAAGAACTGAAGTGACGATTTAGGCGATTTGGTAGCTTTTTTCGTGAGTTTTTGTGCATTAATTTTGCTACTTCATATACCGTGAATACAAGTTTTTCAGTTTTAAGATTTGAAATCGGTGGTAAAATGGTGTAACGTGGTCTTGCCGTTGTCCACCTGCAACTATTTTGACAGCTTTATTTTGAAGAATAATCAATCTTTTCAAATGATTATCATAAGTGTAACCCCACATTACAATGCAGTGGCGTAAATCCGTAAAAATTATTGGGGGGGATGAAACAGAGCCATCAAAAGTTGCACATACAAAAAAGCGTATAGTTGCAAAGCTGCAATATTAGCCGTACTGCGTCTTATACGCATCACATCCACCCAAGCCTTTAGTTACTAACAACCATAGGTGGGCAAGTTAATGCAAAACGTTAGCTTCGTTAACCACTAGTCCGTAAACAAACTTCACACCTCCGTTAACGTTAGTCCGTTATTTTCAGATTTAATTAGCGGAAGTTAATAAAGTCCATTAATTCGTAAACATTTTGCGTGTAATTTACATTTCGTTTTATTCACTCGCTTCTAGGACACGTATTGGCGATATTGACCTAACTGTAAGGAAATGTTTACTGCTATGGTGACCTGTTTGTGTTTTAGAAGTTACATTTTACAGTCTAATCTAATTTTAAAGTAAAAATACGTTCAAATGCACTAACGAAGCTGCGATCGGTAAATCTTTTTGAATTGTGAACAGCGATAATTATTAAACCTGTGAGGCTGCAGCTTATTGTTTGCCTCCAAAAAGAGTTCCTTTCTTGATCGCTTTCTTTCAAAAAACTTGTGCTAATACGCAACAAGTGTTACCTGTGCAACTGCCAGTTTGTACCAGTACGATGAATGAATGGTGCAAGATATTAACCACAAAAACCTTAACGGAAGTTAACAGACCTTAACGAAAGTTAATTTAGTCCGTTGATAGAACTTAACGGAAGTTAATTTAATCCGTTAACATGAAAAAACTTTTTAACGGATTAACGAGTTAATGAAAAAGTTAGCTTCGTTATTAACGGATTAACGATTAACGGACTTGTGCCCACCTATGCTAACAACCAGTGAGATTTTGCAATGGGAGTGAATTTACATTGCAGAGACGATCACAGCAAGGGGGGGCAAAGCCCCCGTCGCTGAGAAAATTTTACGATTTTTAAAGCCAAAATAAGCGTTTTTGGAACATAGGCCCATGATTCAATGCTTTATTAAAATTGTCTAAAGGGTTCCAGTTGTGGAAAAACATGGTGGCTTATGTAATTGCGACGTTACTTAGGCCTATGAGAGGGAGTCGGGCTGGTCTGGCCCCAGAAATTTCGCCACTTGTAACAATTTGTATAAAGCAGAAACAGATCCAGAAAATTTTGCGAGAGGGGGGCCCGAGGTAATATAACTGCCGGAGGGCATGTATTAAATGCCATTTTCGCATCATTTTACGTTTGCCTTGGTTTAGCTGGGGAAAAGGAAGAGGGTCTGGAACCCTCTGGATCTGTTAACGACTGGTAACGGCGTTAGCCACAAAATCTAAAATTAATACAAGTTCACTTGTGCTGAAGTTTGAAATTACGATACCGGTATATAATATGCACAGGAAATCAGTAAAGATTAAAGAACAAGCAAAGAACGTTAGAATTGTACTGTACAACACCAACATTTAGCAATAGCCTACACATTACACAATACGACGAATTGAATAAACAATCGGGGCGCAAACATTAATTGCTAAAAGAACCATGAAGATAAATCCGAAGCAAATTTAGCATTATTGTAATAACGTGTAACAGCTACGAAAGCAAGAGTTTCGGAAAGCGCTATTGATGGATTGCAGCTACGTCATAGCTTTTTCCCGCCAAAACGATTAAACGTCAAAACGCCATTACAAAGCATTGGACGTTACCTCAAATTAATGTATAATTCCTTCAGTGGGAATGTTTAAAGAATTTGATTGCAAAGTAATACTTTTGTAGATAGCCTGGTTTTAAATGAAAGCTACCAGGAACGATTTATGCAGCTTACATGGCTCAGCGGGTCGTGAAAGTTACGCATTTTGTGAATTTTCATCGTCCATTGTCTGATATTGCCCATTTTTAGCGGCTTTTTGCTTTGGTTCACATTGTAAATTCGGTCATATCCTAAAATACTTAAAATTCTACGTCGCAGCACTAACGCATGGCAGATTAATGTTTAGTTTAAGCACAATTTATGAATAATATTTAACATCACTAGCCCAAGTCGAAATAAATGCAAATTAAGGCTCTATCAAAGTTACACTGAGGCCATTTTAATATAATTAGTTTAAAATTTAAATAACATCTCTACAAAATAATTCAATGAAAACAACTGCTTTTGCGTTTTAACTCCTTGCAATGAATAACCATAGCGGTAGGTAAGTCGCTAATGACAGCACAAAGTGCAAAAGCTACCAAGATCTTGCAAAATAGACTTATGAAATTACAAATGTTTGCAAGCATAGGTGGGCACAAGTCCGTTAATCGTTAATCCGTTAATAACGAAGCTAACTTTTTCATTAACTCGTTAATCCGTTAAAAAGTTTTTTCATGTTAACGGATTAAATTAACTTCCGTTAAGGTCTGTTAACTTCCGTTAAGATTTTTATGGTTAATATCTTGCACCATTCATTCATCGTACCGGTACAAACCAGTTTGCACTGGTACCACTTGTTGCGTTTATTAGCACGGATTTCATAGAAGAGAGCGAAGAAAGGAGCTCTTTTTTGTGGCAAACAATAAGCTGCAGCCCAATAGGTCTGTTAATTATCGCTGTTCACAATTTCCAAAGCTTTCCGATCGCAGCTTCGTTAGTGCATTTGAACGCATTTTTATCTTGAAATTAGATTAGATTGTAAAATGTAACTTCCAAAAATCAAAAAGATCACCACAGCAATAAAAATGTACTTACAATCAGCTCAGCAGCGTCAAAACGTGTTCTGGAAGCGAGTGAATAAAAAGTAATGTAAATTACACGCAAAATGTTTACGAATTAACGGACTTTATTAACTTCCGTTAATTAAAGCTGAAAATGACGGATTAACGTTAACGGAGGTGTGAAGTTTGTTAACGGACTAGTGGTTAACAAAGCTAACGTTTTGCATTAACTTGCCCACCTATGTTTGCAAGTAAGCTAATTTTGTGACAAATAAAGAGATACAATAGTTTAAAAGTACGCTAATTTTGTCACAAATAAGTCAATAGTAAGCTTCGTATAAGTCAATAGTAACCGAAGCTAGCTATCACCATCTACAGTATACATGATTCTCAACGGCAAGCCGGATTCAGGTCACTAAAAAAAGCATACAAAAACTGAATTCTTACTAATAAAGATCTTTTTAAGTTTTTGCAGGCTTTTATCTAGCATTTAACTTTAATGTGACAAAGAATTAACTCATTTAGAGCCTGAAAATACGCTCTATAATTTTTACTATCAGTGTTTTTGCATGCATTTACGTAGCACTGATCCGCGATTTTGACGTCCAGCGGTTTGACTATCAGCGCGATGACGTTACGTGCAATCCATGAATAGACTATACTTTTAGATTTTACGGCCTACATAATTATGTTTGGCTAGGTCAGCCAATTTTACCATAATATACAGTATTTTGTTTGTGGCAATCCGTAACCATATTAGCAAGAAACGGGAGGCCATTAAATCAGCAAGATAAATCGTCAAAAATAGCAGCGTACGATAAACTATGGGGGGATGATTGGGGGGTTGCATTCCCCCCGCATCCCCACCTCAAAAATTATTGGGGGAGATGCATCCCCCTCATCCCCCTAGGGATTTACGCCCCTATTACAATGCCATATAATAAATGAGAGTGAATCATACTATAATACAATTTACGAAGAGCTGTAAAAGGTGAGATGTTTCTCAGTTTAGACAAGATATCCACATATCTAGATATTTTACATGTTAACGTGATAATATGCTCTGCAAAGTTTAATTTTTCATCAATTGTAATGCCCTTATATTTTACTGATTTATTGACGGAAACTGGATTTTTGTTGAAAAGTATTTCGATTGTTTGGATTGGATTGGTAATTTTGGGGGTCAATGTTAACGCTGAAGATTTTTTAGGGTTAGCAGTTATTTTGTTGGCTTTTATCCATTTTAGTAGACTCAGTAACTCATGATTAACTTTAAACTTACCCCTAAAATGTCATTTTTTCAACTTAAGTGCTAACAAGTTTCAAATTTTTAGAGACCCATTTGAGGGAGGACCCTAGAACGTTGTACCCCAATATTTTGCCATTCTCCATCTTTCATATTCACTTATCCTGACAATTTTAGCATTTTGGTTCAAGCGGTTAAAAATTTTGAATTTTGGAAGGCCCGTTTGAGAAGGACCCTGCATTTCGATAACCCCAAATTTTGTCTTATCAAAAACTCCCCTTATGTTTGCCTATTTTAAAAATTTCGAGTGTCAATCTAAAGTGAAAAAAAAGTTTTAATTTTAGATTTTTAATTTTAATTTTAATTTTTAATTTTCAAAACAGTACTTGTTTGGGGAGGACCCTCCACTTTGGTACCTCCAAACTTTGTCAAAATTTACCTTTTTTTTTGTATTTATCCAAAAAATATCACTTATCTACCTTGAGTGGTTAAAATTTCTGACTTTTAGAGGACACGTTTGAGGAGAACCCCAATTTTGGTATTTTTAAATTTTGTTATGTTATAACGATTTATTTATATTTAAATCTATCTTGAAAGTTTTATGACTGTATCTAGTTTAAGTGGTTAAAAAATTTAAAATTTTGGAGGGCCCGTTTGAGGGCGATCCCGATTGCGTTACCCAAAATTTTGTTAGGATTATTTTATTTTTAATACCAACACATTCTGAAAATTTAATCCATCTAACTCCATTGCTTCAAAATTTCAAAATTTTAGAGGACCCATTTGAGGCGGAATCCCCCATTATGGCATCCCCAATATTTCAGGAGGGACCTTGTCCTTCCTAACATCTCCTATACAATGGCTCAAAATTTGAATTCTATGCGTTTAGCGGTTTAAAAAAAGATAGGTTGGGAAGAAAACCCGAAAAAAAAAAAAAAAGTATCGAAGTCAATCGGGGCAAATGAACATAACCATAAGAAAGGTGGTTGATAATGTGGTCAAAAACTACAACCCGTTTTTCATCAATATCGGTACTGACCGAGATATATGTACTGGTTTAAATTTGACCCCGTTTTGGCAATTTTTGACCTCTAAAATTGTACGTACAGTATGAAGTCTCTGTTTTGCCCCATGCTGTGTCCAAATTTCAGCTTCACAAGTTTAACGGTTTTCGAGTTAAAAGCAAATCAAAAAATTTTCAACAAAAACTGGCAATTTTTACCCAATTTTTGAATTCTTAAACCACGATTACGTGACCTATGATCCCCATAATCGGCATACATGATGCTTTTATTCATTACCATGTTGTTCCAAACATTTAACTTTCTGGGTTTAACGGTTTTTAAGTTATAAGCAAATCAAATAAGTTGCGATGCTCAATTGGCAGAGTATACAAAGAAAGATCCAAGGCGCGCGCGAGTAAAGTCCCAACAAGAACAGTCAAATAGGGATCGCAAAATATACATCATTACATCCAAAAATTCGATGGTGCTGAGCAGTAAGACATTTTTTTTCTTTTTAACTCTATGAATGCATTGGAAATAAACTATAAAGAAATTCACACATATTCAGGTCAAGAAGATGCTCATTTTGAGACAATTGCGAGTTCCATTTTCATCTTATTCAATCTCTGGTTTCAGACAATGCGCTCCCAAAATTTTCGCAATTTTTTTTTTTACATAAATTCTACTCTGCTGGTTCCCTTTGGTTGAATTACAATACTACTGGGAATATACTAAATGCCCGCGTTTTTGCACCAACACTAGTACATGTTGTCGACCATGATAGTTCCCAACTCCTAAGATACCGTATCATGAAAAACAAAAACAAATATGAAATGAAATTTATCATCAATAGTAGTTTGCGTAAAACTTTTCTTCAAACTTAAACAGGATAGTTAATTAGACCCCAAATAACTTCTAGACAACGCAATGTCATTTAAATTAGGCCTGATTTTGTGGTTTTAAATCAAAAAAGAATTTACGCCATTAAATGTTAGGTTGGTGGAAGAATTCTTGGCAATTTAAATGAACTAATGCATGTTTTATTTAATCTAAAACGCATTTTTTTTTAATTTAGCAAAAGGGAACATATCTTATTCAGCTTAAAAAAACGGTTTTTAATTTAGCAAAAGGGAACATTCAGATTTTACCTTATGGCACAATAAATAAAAATATGCCTAAAATTTCAGGGCAAACTTTAACATACCACTTATTACGTCATAGTTTGACAACAAAGGCGCATAAAAACTAAAAAATCTCTGAAAGTTAAAATTAAAAAATCAAAAATGTTCCCTTTCGCAAAATGGTGGGAGTGTACACCTGAACATTTTATAAAAATTGATCTTGTTTTATGACGTCACAATTCGGATCGATCTTTGGTGAAAATCGCACAATTCGATTCCGGGATATCCGATGTTGTAACAGCTCAGGCTATATCAGAGACATGCACCTGCAATTTATCGCTACTCGTGTGTAGTGACAGAAGTGTGCCATTAAACAATAGAAAAATAAACTTGTCATCAATAATGCTACAAAAATTTCGAAACATCCGCTTGAACTGTATTTAAATCTTCACAGTAACTTGAGTATGTGAAAACTAATTTAGCTTTCAAAACATTCTTTAGCAGTAAAATTAGTAGAGCTCAGGGCAAGCGTAGATATTAAGCGATCAGTGGTCAAGTGGACAGAGCGTGTGCTACTGAAACGGTTGACCTGGGTTTATTCCGGGTCGGGTCAAACCAAAGACTATAAATATTGGTATTCTCGGCCAGGGCTGGAGTACTCGTACTCGGTACTCGAGTACCAAGTTTGGTGTGCTCGTACTCGTACTCAAAATCCTTAGTACTCGGCTAATACTCGTACACGAGTGCCTAAGTACTCGGTACTCGCACAAAAAATTGTTCGAGAACAGTTAAGTACATTTTTGCAATGAAAGGTAGCAAAATATAACTAAAGCAGCTCTTGAAATGCAACGAGCGTATTTTTGATGTGTCCGAGTTAATTTAGTGCATTTTTTTTTATGTAGCTCTAAATAGCATTTTGTTCCAATTGATTAGTTCTTCAGTTTATTTTTTCAGGGTTGCTATTCATGCAAAAAACATCGGCATCGAAACAATAACTATATTAGAAAAAGTTAAATTGCCTTTTTTTAGATTTAAAAAATTTCGGTACTCGTACTCGAACCTCAAGTACTCGAACTCGTACTCAAACCTCAAGTACTCGTGCTCGTGCCTTTTCGTTGGCCGTGTGCTCGTACTCGAAGTTGCAGTACCCGACTCCAGCACTGTTCACAGCTTCTCTGCTTGACGTTCAGCATTGAAAGGGAGAGCTTCCGCCGTATGGTGGTGAACAGGTGGGCAGCTGGCAGCTGGACTCGAGCACCAAAAGGTTCCTTAATTCGCTAACCCTGGACAAGACATATCGGTGAATAAAATGTAATTTCAATTTACAGTTAGTCCGAGTTTTAAACTAGAGTCTCAATTTCCAACCTCAGCCTTATTTGGACCCGATTATTTAAATTGAATTCAAAAGTCTACTCTACTAATACAAAACGTTTAGTGTATTGAGTACCCCTTAAATTGAAACTGCAGTAATTTTTGCAACTAAATGGCTTACGAGCAAAACCTTGATGTTGCAAAAAATGATGCAGAATGTTAATGATGGTTATTGCTGAAAATATGATGCACGTAGCTCGATTCTTTGTGCTTTGCCGCGATAACTTTGCCGGTTTTGTGTTTCTGCACATAACTGTGATTATTTTAACCCCAACGAGTAAGCATAGGATGTGAGTCAATGCTGCTAGCACCTCCATTTCCAAAATATATAGTCCAAACGCCATTAGTGTGAATTCATCGTTTTAGCTATTCTAGGGTTCTCAGATTTTAAAGTTTCATTTTTGATATGCCAGAATATTAGCAATAACAAAATTGACTGCTCTTTTTTATACAAGAACAATAATTTTGTAAGAACGCGAGGCTCATTTTTGCTCAAAATTTGAGAATAAATTAGAAGCAACAAAGAATAATGTTGAGAACAACCGAAAAAGAATAAATTTCAAATCAATAAAGAAAAGAAATTCTGTACTGATTCAAAACAATAAAGCTTGAGAGACTTCCAGGCATTTACAAGCAAAATTGCAACAATTCTGAGACAATAGAGTGCTATAACCAGACGATTTTTTTGCTCTTGTTCAAACGAAAATCAATGCTTGCTTTTCCGCTTTTCACAATTTTATGATACAGCAAAAACAACAAAAAAAGCGTTTCTTCGAGCAGACAGAGCATTAGGAATTACGAAATGTGGTCGTCGCAATTGACATCGATGCTTCCAAAATTTAAGAACAAATTAAAAGCAACATAGGCTAAACATTGACAGAAAATTGAGAACCGCCTGCCTTAACTCAAAATTTACTGGTTCTTATGAAAAATTGTGTACTTACGGTATTATAAAAGCAGAATACAATAATTCAATTAAGGTACAACTGTTACCTTTGTATTTAATTAATCAAACATTTCTTAAAGGGTTAAAATCCTGCTTGAAAGGCTTCACAATTATCAGCTCTTGAAACTTGTCTTCCTAACATCAAAAGGAGTGTGGAATTAAGTTTTTGATCGCCGATGTGAAAAACCTAAATTAAAAAGAAAAATTACATAAAATGTGAGAAGTGCAAACATTGGAAGAAAAAAACAAAGTGCGCTCTTCGTTTTGCAATAACAATTTATGAAAACACGAAGCACATTTTCCATAAAATTTAAGAGAAATTTTTGAACAAAGCCAGCCTCAGTATGAAAATTATACTTAAGAACAAGAACCAAATGCGTAACAGTGCAACACTATTGTACGTAATCAGCAGAGTTTTCTTAGCCTTTTTTCATATTGCCGTGATTAATTTGCCCAAACACTATCAACATGATCAGGGCCTCTTTTAAGGGCTTTTAGGGGGGCAATTCCCCACCTAAAAGCCTTTTGCCCCCCCTAAAATAAAAAATTGCCCATTTTGGGCAATTGTTTCGAAAGCAGTTGCAATGCACTTTTTGTAAAGAAAAGAGCTTTTTTTTAAATTTTATAATAATTATTTTTTCCTAAATATTGGCGAAACTGCGGCTTTCAGGCACTCTAAATGCCAAATGGATTCATTGCTTGAATGCCTGCTTTCGATTATAGTACGTAGCTATGTATCGTGATGTGATATTGTCCTACATTCCCGCTTCTATTTATCATGTGCATAGGGTCGGTCATGCGCATAGGGTCGCAAGGACAAGGGGCATTGTTTGTCCGTATTATGGTTCGTTTGGCGTAGCCAGGAGCCTGCAAGTCGGAGGTCGCGTGGAGGTGAACTAATGCCACAGAAAGTTTCGGTACTGGTATCCGGAGCGATAACAGATATGAAACCCTTTTGTTTTTATTAGCGCCTTTTCACTTTGATATGCCTGTATAATAAACTTTGATGATAAACTTGCCTGTATAATAAACTTGAGCTTTGATTCTTTTTTTTTTTTTATTTTATTTCGGGAATTGGTTTACTGCTGCTATTACTATTGGATGTTGGATAATTTTGCTATACGTCTTTAAATAGTTGGTGAGCGTAAGACTTACAGCGAAATTAAATGGAGTCTTTGAAAGTTATTACTTTTTCATGCATTGCATCATTAGTTCAGAACTTTATTAGTTATATGTTAGGGTTGCCGTACGTCAGAAATTTTCATGACATGTCCGTAATTTTAGTGGAAAAATTTGTAACAGCACTATTCACGCTTGTGATTGTAGGCCAATATAGCTCTTCATTGTGATTGTTTTACTCTTGTGATGTCATAGTGCCTTTACTCGGTATCTTAACTGACATGTTTTTAACCTTCATTAACTTCATTCTTAAGAGCAGTAAACTTACTGATCGAGTAAAAAGCGAGTTTCTACAAATTAGAGTCAAAAAGAAAAGCTGAAAAGTGTCTAAATATCAGGAATTTTAACCTTCGAAATGAAATTTACTCTCGGAAATGTGATCTCCAAAAATCGCGAAGAACTCTGAACACTTTTCTCAATTAAAAATTACAATCGAATCGCGAAGAACTCTGAAAAGGGGGTCTGGGGGGCAAAGCCCCCCTGACGTTAGGTTACCTTTAGGAATTTGCCCCTCCTAACGCAAAAGCTTAAAAGAGGCACTGAACATGATAGATAACAAAAGACAACCTTTAACCAAACAAAAATGAATTTGAGCTATATTTTATTCTCCAACAAAATTTAAGCCTAAATTAAGAGCAAATGACGCTGACGGTTTATGAAAATTTAAGAACAGGCAGCCTTAACCACAAATTTACTGTTTTCAAAGTTTATTGTATACGGGCCGAAATAGACAAGCAAGTTTCTTCAGATTATCACACCATTTTTACGAGAAACTGTTTTTCTGCAAATTTAGTTGCAGCAATAACAAATTTTGGCGCCGTTAGTAGTCTTCTGCATGAAACTTAAAATTCCATTTACACGTGCGTGCAACAATGTTTTTTTTGTAAATGTTGCAGCAATTATATTGTGGCTATGTTCTGCAAGACCTTGAAAAGCCATTAATACGCGGCAATTTCAATAGTCTTGCAGACAGAGATGGACTACTCGGCTATAATAATCTGAACTATCAATAAACATGTTTCGAAAAAGAAAAGCGGTAGCAGCAATAGTAATTTAAAATGCTTTCAAAAAGGAAAAAGAAAAACAACTTAAATTGTGGCTTGCTCAAAATCACACCGTCATTAGACAGGCGATTTTTAGCAAGGACCGTTTAGCAGTCACCCTTCGCTTTCTTGCCACAGGTAGCGTGGCCGACAGGGTAAAGACGTCATTTTTACGACAACACTGATCGCATGATATGGGTGCAACCCACGCCCTGGTCACGTTGTTGTATGACGGATAAGACGTTGTATGATGATTATCTCTGCTGGGTGGCTTTGGACAAGCAGTAAATTCAGTGGACAAAAATTCGACGAAATCCACTGGAACATTGGATCACTGGAAACTTCTTAGCAGGTTCCAACCACGATGTAGTCATTACAATGAAAAGTGCGCGGATTATCCTGTATTTAGCGTCTGACGCTGTCCGGTGACAGGAGGATAAATATGCGCTACAACAACAAGGTAAGAAAATGTCAAGTGGAACTTCTGTGATAGTGAAAGTTGCGTTGCGCTTTAAATTTTTTATTTTGAGAGATTGCCGAAGTCGCGTGCTGACTAATGTCTTTAAAATTTGTTGCGGATTAATTGCGCTTCGCTTTCAATTTCTTTTTTTGTTGTTGTTAATAGCGCATGTTTATGTTTTTGACTTAATTT
Source organism: Trididemnum nubilum (assembly GCA_963965965.1). Classification (NCBI taxonomy): domain Eukaryota; kingdom Metazoa; phylum Chordata; class Ascidiacea; order Aplousobranchia; family Didemnidae; genus Trididemnum; species Trididemnum nubilum. The sequence goes on along the minus strand of OZ014471.1, from coordinate 22,139,362 downwards.
GGTTCATTTTGATCGTAATATTGTCAAATGCCGACCTTCTATCCCAAATTACTTACTCCTTTTCCGTCAAAAACCACAAAAATGCGTAATTTACGTTGTTTGTTAAACCAGTGCCCTCGTCAGAACAAACGAAGTGAGGGGACATTAGCTGAAAGTAGGGGGGCACGAAAATAAACTGAGCTTTTGCACATCAAAAGTGATATTTTACGGCTACAAATTATACGTTATTTCAAAAACAGTTTTGTATAAAATTATTTTGTACTCATGTTTAAAAAAAGAGACATATAAGTCCGGCAGCGTTTATTACCTCGTTTCGTCTGCGGCTCATATAATCGCAGAAAAAATCTGTCTGCAGCAGTGAATTCTACCAGAAGCGCTACCAGAATTTAGCTAAGAGGGAAGGGGGCTTGAAGCAAAGGTTTTTTTTGTGCCTAAAAATTGTCTAATTTATACCTCTTGCTAAACAAGGCTATGCAACTCATGCGTACGTATCACAGAGGGGGCCTGGGGGCAGATTCCCCTGCCGACGAGAGATTTTTGTGATTTTGTGCGAAAATAGCAAGTTTAACTCGAGGAGACGCGTTTCCCCATCAAGATTTAGCGTCCCTCCATCGAGATTCAACGTTCCCCCATCGAGGATTGAGCGCTGGTTGAACAGATGAAAAAAAGCTTAGCAGCACGAATAAATTCCACAAATTCCGGCCGAATTCGTCCCAAATTGCGGTGAAGACCTTTTTTTTGTCTTCACTTGATTTCGGGGACAAAAAACTTTTCAAGTTTCGGGGAAGACCTTTTTTTGGTATTCACTCGATTTCGGGAACGGAAAGACATAATTTCCACTGAAGTACTTTCGCATTCCGAATGCGTTTGGTCAAGGCTGCAAAAGCGTCCCCAGATGCAAAATGCTACAGTTTAAGTACTGTATGAATAATTGTAGTAAATCGCTAAAAGTCAGAAGTCATAAAAAGGATTAAATTACCTAACCCTTTCAGCCCTCCTTAAGTTCAAGTCTAAAACACGTTCAAACACTTGCTTTTTTGGGGGATTACATTTTCTAAATGTCTTGGCTAAAGGGGGCTGAAGGCCTCTTTGCTCTTTCCCCTGGTTGCGAACTGACTGCGACCTGAAAAAATCTTGTGTCCTTTAAAAAACAAAAACGGGTGGTCTTTCTAGAAAATATTTTCACGTGTTATTTCAGATCATCATCACTAACGAAAAACCGGTAACGATTGTATAGGCTTACATCCCTATTCTGCAACACATCCGTAAAGACGTGTTGATAAGACGAATTATTGTGTCATATTTAGGTACAGTAGTTGGTGGTCAGCAATTTCGCTAAGAATCGAGAACACTTCAAACAAGAATTATGTTTGAATGCTATTATTCCTTTTTTGGTTATGGTCTATTGTCTTGTGGTTGCGTCATGCCCCAAAAAAGTATTTTGAGTAAACCGAAGTGGGGGGCACAAGTAGTCGTTAGGGAGGGCACGGCCTCCTAGGCACCCTCTCCCCCCCCGTAGCAACGGCACTGCGTCAAACACTTAATTGCAGAACTTAGGTTGCGCTTTAACTTGGTACAAAAATCTCGTTCTGCAGTTGCGGAATTACGTTACGCTTCTACTGAATCAAAAAGCTTGTAGCGGAAGTTGCGCGACCCTTCTGAAAATATAAAATTTAAAGTGCGCCTCTTGTTCTGCGCTTTTAATGGTTCAAATAATCGTTGTATTTTGTTGCCCGCCTCCGGAAAATACTATTTTTTTATCTTTAGTATGTTTATTGACAAAGAAAAACGTTATATGTAATGTTGAAAATAAAATTCAGGCGGAACTTAACATAGTTACCCACTTTTCCCATATGCATTTACAGTAATACACGTGAAAATTTTCAGGCAAGAACTAGTCCCGCCTGGCCTCTCTTTCTGTGGCTGCTGCCCAGTATACCACACAAACAGTTTAGTCACAAACAGGTTAATAACGAAGAGTCACGTTCACGTAAGCATTGTCACTTAAACAAACCCAGCATTCATAGCATCACAAAAAAAGTTGATATTAAAGTGCGAACCCAGTGTAGACAAATAGAATTTATTGCATTTGAAATGAACTGCTTTAAGCAAAATCGTTACAATATTATCAACATCCAGTAATTTATCTTTATAGACAATGTCATACCCTACTTACATGTTTTTGCTCTAAGCAGTGCTTTATTTACTCGGTCACTATATTATTCACTATATTTTTTATTATTATTCTCTATATACTCTATATTATGTCTTTATATTGTCAATGCTTTTCAAACTGCAGGGCTAATTTCGAATTCACTTATCAACGCTTCTATTTCATAATGCTGTCCAAATAGGGATTCCGGTAATGTACAGTATTGTGCAGTATTCATTGCCTTGTAGCAGGACAACGCGATAAAGTTTGAAAGTGTCCAAGTAGGTAGACGTAACCGTGTTAATAGCATCACGAGAAGTCAAAAAACTTGCAGCAATTTGAAACACGGCCAAAGTCATGTCAATTTTGCAGAAAGTTTTCCGAAATCTAGCAGGAAGCCATTTCCACGTCGCAAGATAACCCTTCTGCAATGTTTCTACAATCGCTGCATAATACTTTTGATAGGCCATTTACACACAGAAAAAAGCTGCATCAACGCTTCTGCAAGCGTTCTTGCAAAAAAAAGCTTGATCGTCTGTTTCGGCCTTAAGTCAATTTTGTCTTGTGCATAATATGTAGTATGTTGCAGACGTGGAGTCCTCGAGGATGTCCTTGGCCTCGATGACGTCCTCAAGGACACATTTTGAAGTCCTTGGCCTCGATGACGTCCTCAAGGACACATTTTGAAGTCCTTGGCCTCGAAGGTCAAGTCCTTGGCCTCGAAGCCTCAAGTTCTTGAAAATTGTTCTGTCTTTGACTCGCGGACAACACTATTTTTTGAACCGATTAAATTTTGTTGAAAAACGTCAGAAACCTCGCTAAAAATTTGCGAAGATCCTTTTTTGTTTTCCTCAGTGGAGATCGCCCGAAAAATTTACGTAAAGACCTTTTTTTTAAGATCGCCAGAAAAAATTATTTGAAGATCTTTTTTTTGGATAACATTGGCGTCTGTGTTCTTGGTCCTTGGCCTAGGCATCGAGCATTCCTGTCCTTGGCCTCGAAAAAACCCGTCCTTGGCCTGGAGATTTTTTGTGTCCTTGGCCTCGAGCCTTGTGTCATCGTCTCCATCTCTGGTATGTCATCTCTTAAATGCCCGCCCTGAATCTAGCTTTGATTGTTTACAAGTTACTTTCTGTACGCCATTTCATTTTGCGCATTTTCTTGTTTTTAAATTTTTGGTGTTGGTATATCAAAAAAATAGTCCGCGCAGATAATCCACAGATCAGCATGAAATGTCTTCTTCATTCTTATACATATCTGGCATCAGTAATGAAACTGGGCTTTAAATTGCTGGTATTTCAAGGCAATTATAGGAAGTCTACGAATTCCTATTCAAGTGTTGTAAACCAGAAATAACAACAACCTTTTTGTTTAACAGAACGAACATAATTTTTGCAAGAACATAGGACAATTTTTTCAACAAAGGTTTTTGCTCGCACTTTTGGGATTTGCAACAGAAAGAAAATTTTTACCTGCTCAGATGGAAAATTCCAATCACTAAACCTGCAATTAAATTACAACTATAAGAGAAGTTGAATCTTATCATATTAATCAAAGTGATAGTTATATTAAAATTAGAAGATTTAGTTCCATGTTTCAGATCTTGTTCTTCTTCAAGTTCTTTTTTTGGCCCATTACTTATTAGCATTTCTACTCCAGTAAGTTCCGAAATTTGTTAGAAACATAGGAGAAAAAATTACGCGTGAAGAAAAAAATTAAATATTCGAAGTTTCCGTTGGACCGATAAGTTTTTTATGTCTTGCAATCTGCAAAAACTTTATTGCAAATATTGTTAGGAATTTTCTGAAAATCTATAGGCTAATACATCGTTTATGATGAGATAATGGTGGCTTAATAAGTCACGTGGTGCTGGTGTTCGATTTGCTTTCGCATTCTTTATTCATTTTCTGCAAAAGCTTGCTCATGAGTTAGGATTAAGTCTGCATAACCAGAAAAAAAGTTGTAGGAATACAAAAAAAAAAAAAAAAAAAACAAAGCAAAACAAAACAACGATTATTTAGTATTGAAATTATTGCATTCTTGATTAGTCCATACTTTTTTCAAGAACCAGTAATTTTTCTGTTCAAGCTGACTGTTCTTAAAGTTTCACCAATTTTCAGTCGCAGTTGTTCTTAATTTTTTCCTAAATTTATTGGAAAATAAACAGACCAAAGTTCATGTTTGTTTGGCTAAAACTTGTTTTTGGTTGTTGATCATGATTATCAAAACAATCATTAGACAAATCAACAACGACAACATGGAAGAGACCCGGAAAAGCTCAGCTCTTTTGGTGTTGGTCTGTGTTCGTAATTTTTTGTTTTCATACCATGGCTGGCAATTTTCATAATTTGATCTTAAATATTTAGAAGAACTGTGCCTCGTGTTTTTTATAAATTGTTCTAATAAAAAAAAGTATGTTGTATATCTAGTTCCATGTTCACCTAGTCTGTGGTTGATATCGAGGTTTTAAAAAGTGCTTGATAACGAAGAGTTAGATCAAATATTACAGCAGAGTACCGCAGTGTTAAACATTAAAAGACTAAAAATTAAAACTTACAAAACCCAACAAACGGTTTTACCCGCATATAGGACCATCAGGGGTAAAATAGGATCGTGATCGGATTGTGAGAGGTTGCAGACTCGCGACTGCGCCTGATACTTTAGTACCTGGACATTATAGTTTTTTGCAGCCTCTCACCAGAAAGAGATTTATCGTTTGGTGCCTTTTGGTGATAATAATGCTTTGCTTACTCATCGCTTCCGTTCTAAACAAGAATAAACCATTCTAAATTAATGAATCATATTCAAATATAACTCCGATCATCAGGGATAAATCACAATTAAAAGTATCACTGTATATTTAAATATGATTTGCCCCTGATGATCACAATTATGGGTGAAACAGACTGCTGAGTTTTTAGGTTTTAATTATTAATGCTTTAATTCTGAGGTATTCTGCAGTGTAAGAAGAAATATGGAAGAAAAATCTCAAATATTACAACGGCGATAAATTATAATACCAATAAACTGCAACGGAAATTGGTATTTTAATGCAATAACCAACGTGATGGTTATGTTGAAATTGAAAGATTTAGTTCCTTGGTTTTAGTTCCTCTTCCTCTTTGAGTTCTACTTTCTGTACCAAGGAGTGGTTAATAATGCTACATTAGCAAGTTTTGGAATTTGCAAGAATTAATTTAACGCATAAAAAAAAAAAGTAAAATAATTATTCACTTATACCAATTTTGATCGAGTTGAGCAAAAGGTGACCGAACTGCGTTTGTTTTTTGTAATTTCTCTTCAAATCTGTTTAGCTTAGAACAACAGCTGAAACGAGTTGAACACAACTGGAAAGAAATAATTGTAAAAGAATGTAAAAGAATAAATTAATAGGCGTGCTCGATTCGGTTGCATTGGCGGCAAAGTGGGCACAGATGAGTCTTTATTACGACCACCTTAATTGATGTTATTTGTAAAAAATAGATATGAGACATTGTCATTCATATTGGTTCAATAATTAAGCAACACATTCAAATTAATGTTTAGCTTCGGTTCACTTTTGTGCTTTTAATTCCATTTGCACACAGAATTGCCGCTTCCGCAGCTCTGCTAACTTAATAGCGTTGTAAAAACTAACAGTATCGAATGTTTGCGGCTCTATTTAAAAAAATATGACTTAAATTTTTGGGAAAATTAAAAAAAATTTTTCAATGACCTTCAATCTCGTCAATAAATTTTCAATAGTGGGCAGTAACGAACTACTAAAGTAACAAATTACTGTAAAACGAATTAGTTTTATAGTAATTTTTACAATAATGACAGTACTTTTTCAAAAAAGTAATTTTGTGGTAATTGTATTACTTTTTAGAGGTGTCAAAATTACTAATTACCAGAGGTGGAGTCCTCCAGGACTTCCTTGGCCTCGAGGACGTCCTCGAGGACACATTTTGAAGTCCTTGGCCTTGGCCTCAAAGCCTCAAGTCCTCAAAAATTGCCCTGTCCTCGGCATGAGGACAGCACTAGTTTTTGAACAGTTGAAATTTCGTTGGAAAACGCCAGAAACCTCGCTAAAAATTTGCGAACACCTTTTTTGTTTTCCGCAATTGGAGCATAGGCGTAGGCAAGGGGAGGGAGGCAGGCCCCCCCTAATTGTAATTTCACCAATGACAAAAATGTGACAAAAAAGCCTATTGTTTCTTGAGTTTCAGTTTCTTTTTAGCATTTTTCGCTGACGACAGTTTAACTAATTTACAATATTGAAGACCAGGGGTCCCGCGGGCTCCCCTCAATTCAGTTTTTTCCAGCCAATTTAAACGTACAACCCGGAAGAAATGGAGAGTTTTTGTCTTAAAAATTGCTATCTCAGGCCCACATCTAGCCTTTTTATGAACGTAATGCATTGATCAGGGCCGGATTTACCATAATATGACGCAGTACCAGCTAGTGGCCCCGAGCTGAAATCGTAAGACTTTTATGGTCTTCACCTGCATTTCCGAGAAAGATGCTGCGAAAATCTCCAAAGTGCCAGGGGCCTAGCGCGATGTAAATCCGGCCCGGCAATAACATGGTTAGTAGAAGTAACCATCTATTGTACCATTTTTCAATAACAATTCAGTATTTCACCTCCAACCTCGCCCGCTTTTACGTAAAAAATTAATCATGGAAAATGCTGATTGAACGAATCATTGAACTTCAATTGAGGGTCCTGGGCCCCCTGGCGAACAGGTACTCCTATAACTGGTTATTTTCATGACAAAACAAAAGCCTCTAAGGAAAATCTTCAAGTGGATTTTTATTTACTGCTAAAATGCAGCCAGAGACAATGCACGTACTTCCCCCTACATGGACCAAATCACTAACAATTAAAGTTCAACTCCAAAATGCAAGATGTTAAACGTGTTTTGGACTTAAATTGCAAGTAAAAGGAGGATTAAACAATTTAATTTTTTCAATTGGCTTTCAAATGTCAAAAATTTAGTGCTTTCAAATGGCTCTGAACACTTGCAAAATGTGATCCAATGGCATTAAAATAGCTTTTATTTCCAAAAAATTACAAAAAATCGCCCAACGGCTGGGGGCGGGGCCTCCAAACCCTCAAGCCTCCGGCGGCTGGGGACCCCGCCCACAAACTCCAGTCTGTGATGCATTTGAGTTACACTAGCTTTCTCAACACGTTCCCAAAGTTAGATATTTGCGCTTTTCAACTATTAGTTTAAGCCCTCTTCCTTTGCAAAATCCTGGTTACGTGCAAACAGGCAACAACGGTTTCAGATTTTTCATCCTACGATATCTTTGTCGCGCAAAAACTTCCTCTTTGGAAAAATTTTGATGACGTCATATCATGTGATTTGTGGTTTAGGCCTTCTTTAATCAAAAATTCTGGGTACGCCAATGAATTGGAGATCGCCTGAAAAATATTTTTGAAGACCTTTTTTTTTAGGAGAACGCTTGCGGCTGTGTCCTCGGTCCTTGGCCTTGGCCTCGAGCATTCCTATCCTTTGCCTCGAGAGGTTCTGTCCTCGAAAAGGCTGTGCTTGGCCTTGGCCTCGGATTTTTTTTGTGTCCTTGGCCTTGGAATTGGCCTCGAGTCTTGTGTCCTCGACTCCACCTCTGCTAATTACAAATAACTTTTTAAATGTTATGTACAGACAGTACTTAAATTGTAGAGGGGACGCGTCCCCCAATCGATATTCAGCGTCCCCTCATCAAGATTTAGCGTGCCTAATCGAGATTTAGCGCCTTCCCATCGAGGTTTGAGCGCTGGTTGAACAGACAAAGAAGGGCCAGGTAGCACAAATAAATCCCACAAATTCCGGTTGAACTTAGTCCCAAATTGCGATAAAAGCCTTTTTTTTGGTCTTCACTTGATTTCGAGGGCAAAAACTCTTCAATTTTAGGTAAAGACCTTTTGTTTTTGGTCGTCACTCAATTTTGGGGACAGAAAGACATAGGTGGGCACGGTACTTTGCAAAAGCAGCGGTACCGGTACTTGGTACTTTGCTAAAATTAGTACCGCGGTACCGGTAGCGGTACTTTCAAATTAAAAATACCGCGGTAGTACCGCGGTACTTTTTTTTTTAAATTAAAAGAAAAAACTTCGACTGATTGACCTCGTTTACGGGATTGTAAATCATCACTTTTAGCAATTACTGTAGGTTCGTTTCCGCGACTAGAGCGCACTGCGTAGACCTACTGTTCGTTTTACAGAAAGTTTGCAGTAGAATAGTAAGCAGTTGCAGTATTAGTATTACTACTATAGTGAGTCCAAAGTACTAACTAGCAATGGAGTTGACTCGATAAAGTATCTAACTTATACGGACTACGGTCATCGGGCTACGTATTCTACAACAGTATCTTGCGGAGGCGGAGTCCTCGAGGACGTCCTTGGCCTCGAGGACGTCCTTGGCCTCGAGGACGTTCTCGAGGACACATTTTGAAGTCCTTAGCCTTGGCCTCGAAGCCTCAAGTTCTCAAAAATTGCCCTGTCCTCGGCATGAGGACAGCACTATTTTTTGAACTGTTGAAATTTCGTTGGAAAACGCCAGAAACCTCGCTAAAAATTTGCGAACACCTTTTTTGTTTTCCGCAACTGGAGCATAGGCGTAGACAAGGGGAGGGGGGGCAAGGGTCTCCCTCAAATGAAATTTAACCAATGACAAAAATGTGACAAAAAAGCCTATTGTTTCTTGAGTTTCAGTTTCTTTTTAGCATTTTTCGCTTATAACAGTAAACTAACAACAATATGGAAGACCAGGGGCCCCGCGGGCTCCCCTCAATTCAGTTTTTTCCAGCCAATTTAAACGTACAACCCGGAAGAAATGGAGAGTTTATGTCATAAAAGTTGCTATCTCAGGTCCACATCAAGCCTTTTTATGAACGTAATGCATTAATCAGGGCCGGATTTACCATAATATGACGCAGTACCAGCTAGTGGCCCCACGCTGAAATCGTAAGACTTTTTTGGTCTTCACCTATATTTGGCAGAAAGACGTTGCCAAAATCTCCACAGTGCTAAGGGCCCAGCGCGATGTAAATCCTGCCCGGCAATAACACGGTTAGTAGGCGTAACCATCTATTGTACCATTTTTCAATAACAATTCAGTAATTCAACTCCATCCTCGCCGGTTTTTACACTCGAAATACTTTTAAAAAAATTAACCATGGAAAATGCTGATTGAACAAATCATTGAACTTCAATTGAGAGGACCTGGGTCCCCTGACCAAACATGAACTCCTATAACTGGTTATTTTCATGACAAAACAAAAGCCTCTAAGGAAAATCTTCGAGTGGATTATTATTTACTGCTAAAATGTAGCAAAAGACAATGTGCTTTACTTTCCCCTACATGGACCAAATCACTTACAACTAATATCTAACTCCAAAATGCCAGATGTTAAACGTGTTTTGGACTTAAGTTGCTAGTAAAAGGGAGATTAAACAATTTAATTTTTTCAATTGGCTTTCAAATGTCAGAAATCTAGTGCTTTCAAATGGCTCTGCATGAACACCTGCAAAATGTGATTCGATGGCACTAAAATAGCTTTTATTTCCAAAAAATTACAAAAAATCGCCCAACAGCTGGGGGCGGGGCCCCTAGTCCCCAAAGCTTTCAGCGGCTGGGGGCCCCGCCTCCAGACCCAATGTGTGATACCTTTGAGTTACGCTAGCTTTTTCAACACGTTTCCAACGTTAGATATTTGCGCTTTTCAAGTATTAGTTTAAGCCCTCTTCCTTTGCAAAATCCTGGTTACGTGCAAACAGGCAACGATTTCAGATCTTCCTACCTACGATATCTTTGTCCTGCAAAAACTTCCTGTTTGGAAAATTTTTGATAACGTCATTGCCTGTGATTTGTGATTTAGGCCTCCCCCAATCAAAAATTCTGGGTACGCCTATGAATTGGAGATCACCTAAAAAACTTTTTTGAAGACCTTTTTTTGGAGAAGACTTGCAGCTGTGTCCTTGGTCCTTGGCCTTGAGCATTCCTGTCCTTGGCCTCGAGAATGTCTCTCCTCAGAAAGGCTGCCCTTGGCCTCGGATTTTTTTTGTGTCCTTGGCCTTGGAATTGGCCTCGAGCCTTGTGTCTTCGACTCCACCTCTGGTATCTTGTCACCAGTAATAACCAGATAGCAGTCATGTCTAAAGCATCACTTGCGTAAGTTGGCACTGAAGGCTACTCTGACGATACATCAGCTACCAATTATGATGCAAGCGACATTCACACATAACTTAGAAACTGGGGATAAATTGCACTTTTGGCAAAGTGAGCTGTTTTGATTTGTTTTTATTTGATTTGTTGCTGCAGTTACGTTTTGGATTTCTTATTTAAAGCTAGATGGGAGCTTACAAGTTGCCAGTTTATAAACGAAGGACGCATGTTAATGGTGATTTTTAAAAAATCCTTTTGTTCCCCCGTAATGAGAACAATTTCAAAATTACAACATTTTTTATTGCTGTTGTATGGCATATTTATTCTCTTGTCACAGCACAGCGTTAGACGCTAATTATTGGAGATTCCGCACGCTTTCATTGTGATAATTACTTCGTGCGTGGAGGAGTTTGCACCTGCTTAAGAGTTTCTAGTTTTCCGATGTTCCCTGAATTTTGATTTCTTGCCACTGAATTTGTTGTTGCTTGTTCGAAGCCACAAGCAGAGATAATCATCGTAAAGCGCCCTATTCAAGGACACAACAACCGTAACCAGAGTGTGGGTTGAACACAGATTATGCAATTAGGGTTGTCGCAAAAAAAAGCTTTGGGACTTTTGGCCACGCTTTTGGAGAACTCTCAAGAAGATTCTTGGTCTCTTCTAATTATAAAAAAAATTAGCTGTTTAGCTAAAGCCGTTAAAATAGTTATTTTTTGTGAGGTTCAGTTTCGGAGGTTCTAAAAGAGGTGTAATTTCATGAAAATTGATTTCTGGGGGTTTAATTTGAGGGGTTTCCACGGAGGTGGCACTCAAAACTTTTAAGAGACAAAACCGTGTTTTTAACTCGACAATTTTGTTTAAAAATTAGATTGCGTTGTTTTTTCCTTTAGAACTTATTAAAAGAGCGTACAATGTTCAGAAAAAAAAACCTCATCGCGGCTAAAGCCAAAGTGGGATTGGTGCAGATGAAAGGATTTTTTGAGATAATTTTTTTGTATAATTATTATCAGGTGAAATACTTTTGGCCGTAGTATACACCGTTTGCAAATGAGAACATATTCTTCGCCAAACGTTCCAGGCATATTTAAAACTAAAAGCTACTACAAATGGAGGCCGGCAGTAACGTGCAGTAAATTTTTCCTCATGCAGGCGCGTAGCCAAAAATCTGCGATGGGGGGAGGCGTTACGGGGTCTGGGGGCGGATCCCCCAACCACCGGAGGCAATTGGAATCTGGGGTAAAGACCTCCAGCCACCGGAGGCATACATAGAGTGTGGGGATCGGATACCCCAGCACTAGAAAAAAAATTGTTTTTTGGCAAATATAACTTAATTTTAGGCCTATTTTGCTAAAAATTAATGCTATTAATACGTGGCACAGTAATTAGCAGCGCAAAAAATGATTATACCGTACTAGTTTCATAAATGGGCTATGTAGCAGGTAGCTATCGCTACCATTTCAATTCTCTTATTTATAGGTTGGTAAATCATAAAATTCTATTTCGGTAGGTTGGTAAACCTCTCAAGGAGTAATCTATTACGGCTAAATTTTATAGTGAACGATACTGTATATATATAAAGGGGGTCTAATTGAAGGAAGGTCGAGAGAAGTGGTTGGTAATTAACTTATAATGAATAGCTCTCTCCCCCTATTTCTGCGCTTAAATACTTTTTTTTTTATGAAACCTATGTTAAGCATTTTTCAATGAGCAATCAAATTTGATTACCAATTTTCGACTATTCTTTAAAGTCTTTTTTCTGATTTATAGGTTTTATTTTTGACAAATTAGCCCCCTCCCCCCTTCAATAAACGTTCAAAAATATGCTTTAAATAATTTTTTATAGTCCCCCCGCGCGCCCCCTGGCTTCGCTACTGTATTCACGCCTGATCTGATGAGTATTCATTGCGTAAGTCGCCTCTTACAATTTTTTCTTAGCGGTTCTACTTTTGTTTCGCTGGTGCATGAATACTGGTAATGCATCATTTTGCCATTGCAAGAAAACGCCAATTTTTCAAATAGGCCAGAAAACTGCTAACGCTAAGTCCCTGCGGTGGTAGTAGCGAGTAAGACCAACAGTTAAACACCAAATTAAGAAAAAAGATTCGTTGTTTATTTGGTTTATTCGCAAGCATTTTTACTACGTTTCAAGTTTTTAATTATTTTCGTAAAATCCCTACTAAAAAATAAAACAAAACTAAAGTACCGGTACCGCCAAAAAATAGCAAAGTACCGCGGTACCGGTACCGGTGCCGCAAAAGTACCGACGGTACCGGTACCAAGAAAGTACCGCGCTACCGTTACTGCGGTACTTAATACGGCAGTACTGCCCACCTATGCAGAAAGACATAATTTCTACTAAAGTACTTTTGCATTCCAACTGCGTTTGGTCAAGGCTGCAAAAACGTCCCCCCATGCAAAATTTTACAGTTTAAGTGCTGTGTACAGGCAAGATGCAGATCACAAAAAAGTGTTTGCAGTTGAAACAACACGCTGTGTATCAGTTCGCAAGGTGTTTGTGATGACGTCGCCGTTCTAGCATTATCGAGGATTAACACTTGATTGGCTGATTATGTTCGATTTCCAACCAATTAAAACAGGTTGTGTCTGAGAATGACGCATGGTTGTGCGATTGGCCGCATATCTTTCTGCGCGTCAAAAAAGACGATGAGTATGATCGATTGAGGTGCGTTTAGACTGGAAGCGAAGCAACACGAAGCGAAGGTTGGCGAAGTTTGCCAACCTTCGCAAGTGGTCGATTACGTCACTCGCGAAGGATGCCAACCTTCGCAAGTGGTTGCTAATCTTCGCGACTGGTCGCTTCATAGGCTAATTTTAATAACTTACTTTTAAAATGTATTCAATAAGCAGAAAGCTTTGTGTACTTTATTATTGAAGGGCTATTATAGTAATCACAGGTTCTGTTTCGTCATAGCGCGCTGGAATTACCGGTAAAACGAAGATTGAGTATATATTATGTTGATTGATTGATTGATTGATTGGTGCATCTTTATCCTCCTATCACGAGAAAGCGACGGTGCGCTATACTTTGGACAAATCCGCACTCGCTTAGGAGTTGACCATTTTCCAAGCTTTCCTGTTGACGTTTTAACTTCTTCCCACGTAAATTTGCTGCTTGTTTGAAGCCACCAAGCAGAGATAATTATCGTAAAGCGTCTTATCCAAGGACGCAACAACGTGACCAGGGTGCGGGTTGAACTCATGATCCTGCGATCAGAGTCGTCGTAAAAACGACACCTTTACCCATTTGGCCACGCTGCCGACTATCACGCAATAATCACGCTATATGCTATCACGCAATAACCGTGTAAAAGAGTCTAAACTAATAGCTCAGGTAACAAAACAATCTTGAGAAAAAAGTTTGTAAAGTATAAGTGAAAAACGAAGTACAGTAGATCGAATTTGGAAATCAAAAGACTAGTCATTTCTTCAAAAACGTAGTAGTACTTAGCCTATTTACTAGCTATCAATGATTTGTTTAGATCCTTCCACTGAAAACTTGCCATAATCTGTTTTGACGATGACAGTTCTGGGTTTTAATGCAGAAACGCAAAAAGCTGGAAGCAGATGTCAAAAGTTCTCTTTAGGTGTTTACTCAGTTAACAAATCCTTAAACGCTTTCACCATCCATGTCTCATTATGGTAGTGGTAGATTTACCGGTATCTTGTAGAGTGTAGAAGACCAATAGGCTAGTCTACAGGTACATTTAAAGCATAAACTATGTTGTTTTTTTGATGTGATTTTTCTTTTTCAGGCAAGCATGTTATGATACCTGTAGTAAGCTTAAACATTTGTTTGTATTTGATATTTTGTGCTGTTTATGAAGACTCCCAATGTTAACGCTATGAGTGAAACTGAAAGCTGGATTTGTCATCAGTTATGTAGTGGATTTTTTGCTTATTGTGCAATGGATTGCTGTGTTGATTTGCTGGAGAAAGCAAAAAAACATTGCAGTTTTTGCTTGATTTGACACTATCATCGAAGGACAAGAATTTAGCATAGTAATACCAGCAGTTGCTCTGAGGAAAAGTCAGCCTCTAAAACTAAGTTTGGTGTTTTGCTCGCTAGCGGAGCGCTTATCGATGTTTATTGCGAAGTTAAATGCTTTTGAGACCATTTTATTAGTTTGCATTTTTTTGCGGTACCAGTAGGCTACATTGCGACGGTCGCGTTTACCTCAAAGGGCTTCGCTCCAAACCACCGTTTGTAAGATACAGACAAACTTATAGCTGTAAGGTCAAGCCCCCTCTTCTTAGCAAGTTTTTGGTTATGCCCCTGATAAAAAAAAACATTTAGATTTTTTTATGTGAAAATTGTTACTCAAGCATCTGAATAAAAGTGTTGTTAGCTCTCACATTTTCATGTAACTGACGCTTCCTTCCCCAGTCCAATTATTTTTATTATAACTGCTGTATCAAGTTTTTTGTTTAGTGGTGACTAATGAGAATGGAACAATATTAATGAACTTGCTTGGCGGGTACTTTTCTACCAATAATAGTAACCTCAGCAAAAAAATAGAACTCACTTTCTACTGGTTAGATATCAGAGGTGGAGTCGAGGACACAAGGCTCGAGGCCAAGGACACAAAAAAAAATCCGGGGCCAAGGATAGCCTTTCCGAGGACAGACACTCTCGAGGCCAAGGACAGGAATGCTCGAAGCCAAGGCCAAGGACACAAGCGCAAGTACTCTCCAAAATAAAAAAAAGGTCTTCACAAAAATTTTTCAGGCGATCTCCAAAAGAAAAAAAAAAGGTCTTTACAAAATTTTTTCCAGCGATCTCCACAAAAAAACGTTTTCCAAAAAATTTTTCAAGCGCTCCACAAAATTTTAACAATTCAAAACATAGTGCTGTCCTCGAGCCGAGGACAGGCCAATTTTTGAGGATTTGAGGCCTTGAGGCCAAGGCCAAGGACTTCAAAATGTGTCCTCGAGGACTCCACCTTGTTAGATATATATTGGCTTTCTAGCTCATCTAAATACACTGACTGTAATTGTAATGATTGAACTTCAGATTTAAAATAGTTTACTTTGTCACTTTATTCACCATGTAAAGCAGTAAAAATTTTAAGAGACAGTAAAAATGCTTTGAAATTCACAAACAACTAAATTCAGATATTACACAAAGACACAGTAAATGAATATTTAACACACTTGACACTTCTATTTTCATCACATAGGACTGGAGTGAAAAATCACTACCAGACTGCAATGTTCATGATTATAAAACTTGGGGTAGTCCAAAACCATTGCTTCCAGTTCATCTTGATCACGGTCACAAACCTTCAGAAACAAGAAAACTTTTTAGAGGACATTCAGAAGAAAAAATTCCATGTTTGTAGCTATTCAAAGAAGTGACTACTAATTAGGCCAATCCCAAACTTCATAGAAATTTTTCGATTTTTTGTATCTATCTAGCTGTTGTATGTAGCAGTGTAGCTTGAAACCAATTCTAAATACAGTGTTATTCACCAAGTTGGCTTGGTCAAATAGACAGTGAAAAAACTTTTGTGAGTTTTCCAGTATTCAAGGAATCGTTCAATTGTGGTTACTTTTAAAACAACAAGCTAACAAACAATGAGTAAAAACACTTATCAACACATTCAAAACTAGCCTGTTGGTAGGTTATTTTATATTCTAAAAAAAAACAAACACCATGTTAGTTTAGGTTTACTTTAAGACAAAAAAAAGCAAAAGCTGCTCAGCTAAAAGAACCACTGGACTGATACAATAGCTTCTGCTATGCTGCACACCATAAAAAGTTTTGTTTTAAAAGCTAGATGTCGTGGGGCTAGGCCTACTGCTTTGGAGTATTCATTATAATGAAGCTCCGAGATCCAGCATAGCTATGAAAAATCACTCTAGGATTTACAGCCTTAGCTGTCTAGATCCAAATTAACTTGGCTAACCTAAGGCTATCGCGAATCTAACTTTGCCAACAACCTACTCTTTGGACTGATAAATAGGCGCTAAACCATACAAATATACTATTCACATTATTTTCTAGCAAACTGCGATCGTAAAAATCCAATCAGTGATTTAGTTGGTTATCTTACTACAGCCTGCAAGCAAGCGCTGTTGCGCAACTGCTCACGAAAGTTGCAACCGGTTGCAATCTTTCGCGAGCTGTCGATGACGTCAAATTTTGGTTGCTTCGCGTCCAGTCTAAACGCACCTTTAGTTTAAATGTAAGCAGCACAGGCACATAACCGTCTGAAACATCACTGTCAAGTTTTATGTTCCGCAGTTATATTTTGTTGTTGGTTTGTTTCAGTGTAAAATAAGTAGTAGGCCTACACAAGTTTTGTTTACGAAAGTTTTTTTTTCTTTAATGCTGACAGATTAGGTGCTGTTAAACGTGTGTACAATCGCGTAGATAAAAAAAGTTAATCATGTTAATAACGGGTATCGATCTGACGATCTCAATAATCTAGACTTTCCAGAACAGACCTGCTCATACAGCCTATCGAAGCCGTTTGTTGCGGTCCTAGGTATGATTTTAGCCGCATTTACACGGGCGACTTTTTTGCGTGCGATTTTTTGATAAAAATGGATCTGGCAAAGTTGCATTTACTCAACGGCGGCTTTGATCATGATAATTAGGACCTTACTGATGGAAATAATTGTCTTAAGTTGGTTTCATACCAATATTGTTATTACTGAAAACTTTAGAAGAGAATCGGTGTTGCAAAAAAAAATCGCAGTGAGATCAGCTCCGATTTTGCTTTAAAAAGGTTTAGAATATAACTATCGGAAGGGAAACAACTTGAGACAGTCATTTTCAGCAGTAAGGTAACTTTTATCACAATGAGAACCATTATTGAATACATGCAACTTTGCCACATATATTTGTATCAAAAAATCGCCCGCAAAAAGTCGCCCGTGTAAATGCGGCTTTTATGTGATCTCAAACATAATCTCTTTTAAAGTTTTAAGCAATTCATATTTGTCGTATTGTGATGTGATAGCTGATGCAATGGCGTGTGTGAGCGTAAAACTGGAGTATATGGCGAGTGCTTTTTTGACCAGCATCTTCACTTTCAGTATGTTTGTCATCAAGAGTAGTAGTAGTAGTAGTAGTAGTAGTAGCAGCAGAAAAATTTATTACTCATCAAACACTCACGCAAAACAGTAATATCACTACTTATGACGCAATATAAAAGCATTAATGTTGGGTTGAGTGAGCAGGAAGAATCGAATAACCTTGCGGTTTTCAGAGTCAAGTTGCTTCCTGTCAACGTACTACCAGTTTTGTTGCAGTAATATTTAAAAAATCAAAGTACAGTTAACGTTTTAGCTAATTTCAAAACAAAACAACAAAAACGGTAAAAAACTTTCTGAACCCAGTTAATTGCATTCCTTGTGTTGCATACCACAATGACGGAAAACTAGAAAAGAAACAGTTAACGATAGGGCAGAGTGTTTAACTCAAAATGGACAAATAAACACTTGCTTGCAGTTGTAAACTCAAAAGTACTGTGTTTAGTTTGGCGAAACGTGGTTTCAGTTCCAAAAGAACATAATCTCAGACGCCATTTTGAATCCCAACATCCGAATCTCGCTGAATTAGATGCAAATGAAAATACACTTGAAGCTCAAACTTTAGATTCCGATCTTTTTCCACGATCACAAGATGTTTCGTCATAATGGTGGTAGCTACAACAGTGAAAGCACACGGCCAGTGACAAGTAGGGCTGCGTTGTTAATACAATGGCCTTTGTACTGCAGCGAGTTGTGCTGGTCTGTTCCTAGAGTATTTCGAGTTAGCATTTATTTATATGACCGCATAATAGTGTCGCATTCCAAATTTGTGCGAAAAGATTAAGTTAGTAACTGAATAGCAATCAATAGTTCCAATTTGGCGGCATTAAGTAAAATTCTTGTCATAGCAACTAGCCAACCACCTTACAACAAAAAATTGGAAAACATATTGTGCAATGCAATTCAAACAATCTCAGAAAAAAAACAAAGATAAATATTGCTTTGATTAAAATGTTTATATCTTCGAATTTTATTCAATGCAATTCTGAAGTTCTGTACCATCATCAATCAACTTATCAAATTATAGATGAATATGTGGAAAGCGATTAGGATCTTAGAATTACGTCTTTCTGACATCTTTTTTGTAAACTTTTAATAATAGTATTAGTAACGAAACGTTTTAATAATACTGGTAATCACTATTAAAATACGTTAGAAAAAAGTTACGATGAAAGGATACCGAAAACGTGATATTATTATTAAAATTGTCACAAAAAGATGGATCAGTTTGTGTCTATAATGCAAGTAGGCCTAGACTAGATATCAACATCAACTGCTGAAAACTGTAATGCTGCAATTGCTGATGAAGAGAATGCTTCAGATTCTGAATCAGCCAAAATTGTTAAATTTGATTTCTCGATTTTGCTTTACACATTGGTGCTGAAGGCCTTGCTTTAGGCACCACAATAGCCAAAGAGTTATGATATAATGTTTGACGGCGGAAACAAATAATCCAAAGTTCAAAACCTGCTCAGTATTTTCAAACGATTTTGTACTCACTCACGTTAAATAATTAAATTAATATTTTTTGACGCAGAACCGTGTCGAAGTGGCAGCATAATGAAAGCGATCATCTGATCATTGCGTATGCCTATCACAATGGTGATTGAATTATAGACGAGATCCAATATTTCCCCTCAAACAGCGTTATCAGGAAAGTTGACGCAGACCACTGTCATTTTGGCTGAATGTTTCATTCAAAGTAATATGTAATTTGTAACGACAAATTACTCATTACTTTTTCTGAGAAGTAACGACTGCGGTAATTTCATTACTTTTTTGAAGTAATTTTTGTAAAGAAATTTCATTACTTTTATGTAGTAACTTGCCGACCACTGTAAATTTTTACAGGGTGAGGAGTTTTATCTATCAATATTTCAGCATATATTACCGAATTGATAAATAGTCAGTGGTCACAATTCCAAACAGTAAATACTAAAGTTACAATCAAATTATGAGACTAACTAGTGTAAGAAAAGTTGGAATGTTTGGTTGAATTTCAAGTCTGTGCGTCGTAAAGTGATAGCTATGTTGAAATTAAAAACTTTTGCTTCAACTTTTATGTTTTTCTTCCTTTATTCAACAACGAAATTTTTTGAATGTTATGGAAGCTGTAACCGTCTTGTAGAAAACTTGCTTATTTGACTGATTAAACGTAAATTGGAACGGTTAAAATCAATAGCTTACTACAGTGACGAGGTAATGACGTTGTCGGCATACAATCTACTGACACGTTAACCCAACATTGAACATTCTTTAACCAGGGCCTGCGAGGGGGGGTACATCGTACCCGGGAGGATCTATAAATTCACGCGCACTCAAGTTATTGCTTCAGCACTCAATTACAGATAGTTGTAGCAATAGTAGTTTAGTGTGGAGGCCAAAGCTTTGCGAAGCCCTGTTTCTCTTTGATCTTGGCAAAGGGCCCTATATCAGACTTTGTAGCCCCTGATAAGATTTTTCTCTCAGGCTCTGTTCATAGCTCTAACCTCTGCTACAAAAGAACTTCTTGGATATGCAGAGGAATTGACCTTGAATTGACTAACACTTTAAAAATTAGACCTTAAATTTTTGTCCAGTGTTCTCGAATCTGATCAAAACATTCGTTTGGAAGACAAGGTGCGATTCGCAGTCGAGTCATTCGAAGTTTTATAATTTAGCACCCAAGGCTCTTCTGGCTTGCTTTTTTTTGTGTAAGAGAAAGTGACAGAAGAACAATAGAATGAGAAATGAAAGAGAAATCTTTAAGCGGCAGCGTGGCCGAAAGGCTAAAGGCATCGATTTTTATTACGACTCAAATCGCATGATTAAAATTCAACCCGCTTTCTGGTCACGTTGTGATGTACTTGGATGTAATAAGCTCACTAATATTTTAATTCGTAATTGCCATTTTACTGGCTTTAAAAGATTATATTTCCAAATCTGTAAACACAAATAGAATAACATAAGATTGTGTTGCAACTGAAAACAACCCTATTTGACTCTTGATCGACAAACACTTAATTGAGACTTACAAACTAAAAATGCGAGATACAAACAGAAAAAGGCACAAGCGCCAAGTGCTTTTCGATTTAACACGAGTGAATAACGCAAAAAACAAGCTTTACAAAAACCCAAAATTTCGGCATTCACTCGGGTCGAATAATTTTTCACTAACAAAGCGCT
This sequence comes from Trididemnum nubilum, assembly GCA_963965965.1. Lineage (NCBI taxonomy): Eukaryota > Metazoa > Chordata > Ascidiacea > Aplousobranchia > Didemnidae > Trididemnum > Trididemnum nubilum. Next base: position 22,118,836 of record OZ014471.1, on the reverse strand, counting down.
ACAAAACACGCTGTTACAGTCCATAACGAATAACACGTCGTCGCAATTGCATAAAACAATGTTGGGGAGGTTGGGTTTCGTCTGGAGAAGTATTTGTGGCATCTGATGGTAAAAACGCTCTTCGTTAGTCGATGGTAAAAAGTCAGATTAGGCACAATCACGTGCCTAAGTGCTCTCTGTAGACATTTCGGTGGGATCGCTACAATCCCAATTGACTTGTTGAGGATGACGTGCAAAATCACGTAACGATAATGCAGTTTTGCGGATATTATTGAACCTAACATGAGTATACTGCGAGTAAGCTTCAAGTAACTCCGCATCGCGCGCAAGCAAATCGCCTTTGCTTCTCACATGACGTTTTACATAAATTGGGCCTGGCCTAAACCAAGTGGGCATAGTCACCCCATTCGAAGATTTTTGCAAACAAAAAAACATACGTTCATGTGGTGTACAATTTTTGGCCGTGCACAGCAATGACGCTTTCAGGTAACAGGACGATAACTAATAATTAAATATGCACTTAATACAAAAACAACAATATCAGTCAGTTGGAATACGTCAATAAAATTCAATAGATTAGAACAGAGATTTAGAGTTGTACAACACATGAGCAGCTAGAAAACGCCTAACAACTTAATTAATCAATCAATCATTTTTAATTCTTATTTACGAGGAAAAAATTGCAAACTGAACAAGTCTATATACATTTGTTGCAGAAAAACAACTATGATGATACTTATTACGCTTAGGTAACCAAAATTGTATCATACTGTGGAGTTTTTGAAAGTAATATGTTTGCGTTGAATCCAAAAATGTAACTGTGTTGCGTGCTCAATAAAATAATTTGGCACTGTGAGCTCATAATTTTGTGTGTATTTTTGGATCTTATAAATGACAATAACTTATTTTTTTGAGTGCAAATCAGCTATTTCACAGCAACTGAACTTCGCTGTACTAGCTTCATCATCATCATGTTTGCCTGTTTTTTTTGCTTTAGTTTCGTCATTTAACCACATGAAAGTTTGAATCTTCCAAGCTCCAACTGCACTGAAATTACTTGCAATGTTGAGAAAAAAATTTTAAACTTTTTTGATCTGAATCAAAAATATCAAGAACTGGATATTTTTGCAATGGAGGAAAAGAAATTATTTGACAAGGAGCTGCAACTCGCTGAACAAATGAAACGAAGTTATTGCAAGGAATCGGTAGAAAAAGGAGAGCGACAAAAGGAAACAGATCCTGAAAAAGCAGCTGAAATCCTCCACAAAATTGCTTTAATTTATAAACTGCGAAGCCCTGACAAAATTTCATTGATTAAATGCGTTGGTTTGTTGAATGCCGCCATTCTTCGAAATCCCTCAAATATTTCTCAAGTAAAAGCAGATCTCACTGATGTTTGCAAACACGTATTGAAGCAGGCAAATGCAAATAACCTAAATGCAGACCTAGTTGCATTAGCAAATACAGTTAAAGATAAAATTGAAAAACTAAGAAACATTGTAAACGATTTCCTAAAGCAAATTGATGCCCAAATCAGATCAAACAGCACTAAAACTGAAAGTTTTAGAGAATTACAAATTCGCAAAGCAGAATCAATTCAATGCATCAACAAAACAATTGCAAACAAATACAAAGAAATCATGGCAGACATAAGCAACTATTGTTTGGACATAATGGGAAAACCTCCATGCGAGTATTCAATTGTTGGAATGGGATCTTTGGCAAGGAACGAAATAACTCCCTATTCAGATTTTGAACACATCATTCTTTTGTGTGATGACGAAAACTATGAGCAACATTTAGAATACTTTCGCTGGTATTCAGTCATATTTCACATCATCGTTTTGAATTTTCAGGAGTCTATCATTCCCAGTTTAAACATTAAAAGTTTAAGTTGGTTTTTTGATGCTCACACCCCACGAGGAGTATCTTTTGATGGTATGATGCCACATGCTTGTAAGTTTCCTTTAGGTAGGTTTGAAAAAACTATAAAGAAGCCGATTGTGACTGAACTTATCAAACCAGTAAGTAAGATGTTGAAATATTTGAGTTCTGAAGAAGACTTGAAAAATGGATATCACTTGGCTGACATTCTGACGAAAACATGTTTTGTATTTGGAAATGAGAATATCTTTGATCAGTTTTTCAGCGGGGTTAAAAATTTTTTGAGCAGCAGATCTAAGCTAGAAAGAATTCATGAGATAGAAAAACAAGTTAGTGATGATCTGGACAAGTTTTCTACTCGATTTCGACTTGCTAATTTGAAATCTCAAGACACAATCAACATTAAACAATTAGTTTATCGAAGCAGCACATTATTTGTAGCAGCTTTGGCTTCTATTCATAATATTTTTGAAAGTTCATCTTTCGACAACATCCAAACAATGACCGACAGGAATATTATATCGCAAACAATGAAAGTCAAATTATCGTATGCCGTAGCAATAGCATGTGAAATGAGATTAAAAGTATACATGGAAAAGAAGTCACAATGTGACAATCCTGTTGAACTTAATCAAACCAATGAAAACATTAAGAAACTTCTCTGCATTGTAGGAGCTAGAAACACAATAAACTACTTTCAAATTGCATACTGCTTGCAACGTGAAGTTGCAAAACAACTTAAATTAACGAAGTTGCACTTTTATTCTGAGCCGCAACTAATCAACATCACAATAGGGATGGCTTTTGGAATGGATATAGATTCCTCGATTTTTAATACTTCTTCAGAGTTAGCTTGGAATGTCAGACAATTTAATTTTGATAATTGCATTGAAAACCTCGAAACCAAATATTGTTTCAGTTATGACATCACAGAAACTGACTTTCAATTAAATGAAACATTAATTGTAACTCTGGCAGATCATTTATTTGAAATAAAAGTTTTTGACGAAGCTTTGGAATTATATCAACAGGTTCTGCATATTTCAAACAAAGACACTGGCGAAAAAAAAGGAAGTCGAGCAAGAGCTTGGATTTACCACAAGATTGGTGTTTGCACGGCACATTTGCAAAAATGGAGCGAAAGTGAAAAAATGTTTCATAAAGAAATAAAAATACTTCAACTTACATGTCTTGATCAAGAAACAGACCAAGAACTTGCAATTGCATTCAGCAACCTTGCTTTGGTTTTGTCAAAAATTAATCAATACAACGGTGCTGTAATTTACCTGAAAAAATCATATGAAATCATGAAAACTGTTTCACTTAATCTGAAAACAGACGGTAATGTGGCCGGTACTCTTAATGACATTGGAATGTATTTGATGGACATGCAGCAATATAACGATGCCTTGATTCATTTGAAGCAAGCACTTGAAATCTACAAAAATGTTTCACTGAATCTGAAAACAGACAGTAATGTGGCCGGTACTCTTAATAACATTGGTGGTTGTTTGATGGATATGCAGCAATATAACGATGCCTTGATTCATTTGAAGCAATCACTTGAAATCAAGAAAACTGTTTCACTGAATCTGAAAACAGACGGTAATGTGGCCGATACTCTTAATAACATTGGAATGTGTTTGATGAACATGCAGCAATATAACGATGCCTTGATTCATTTGAAGCAATCACTTGAAATCAACAAAAATGTTTCACTTAATCTGAAAACAGACGGTAATGTGGCCGGTACTCTTAATAACATTGGAAGCTGTTTAATTTACATGCAGCAATATAACGATGCTTTGATTCATTTGAAAAAATCACTTCAAATCTACAAAAATGTTTCACTTAATCTGAAAACAGACGGTAATGTGGCCACTACTCTTAATAACATTGGAATGTGTTTGATGAACATGCAGCAATATAACGATGCTTTGAATTATTTGAAGCAATCAATTGAAATCTACAAAAATGTTTCACTGGATCTGAAAACAGACGGTAATGTGGCCGGTACTCTTAATGACATTGGAATGTGTTTGATGGACATGCAGCAATATAACGATGCCTTGATTCATTTGAAGCAATCACTTGAAATCTACAAAAATGTTTCACTTAATCTGAAAACAGACGGTAAAGTGTCCGGTACTCTTAATAACATTGGTGGTTGTTTGATGAACATGCAGCAATATAACGATGCCTTGATTCATTTGAAGCAATCACTTGAAATCTACAAAAATGTTTCACTTAATCTGAAAACAGACGGTAATGTGGCGGATACTCTTAATAACATTGGAATGTGTTTGAGGAACATGCAGCAATATAACGATGCCTTGATTCACTTGAAGCAAGCACTTGAAATCTACAAAAATGTTTCACTTAATCTGAAAACAGACGGTAATGTGGCCGGTACTCTTAATAACATTGGTGGTTGTTTGATGAACATGCAGCAATATAACGATGCCTTGATTCATTTGAAGCAATCACTTGAAATCTACAAAAATGTTTCACTTAAACTGAAAACAGACGGTAATGTGGCCGGTACTCTTAATAACATTGGTGGTTGTTTGATGAACATGCAGCAATATAACGATGCCTTGATTCATTTGAAGCAATCACTTGAAATCAAGAAAAATGTTTCACTTAATCTGAAAACAGACGGTAAAGTGTCCGGTACTCTTAATAACATTGGTGGTTGTTTGAGGAACATGCAGCAATATAACGATGCTTTGATTCATTTGAAGCAATCACTTGAAATCAACAGAAATGTTTCACTTAATCTGAAAACAGACGGTAATGTGGCCACTACTCTTAATAACATTGGAATGTGTTTGATGAACATGCAGCAATATAACGATGCTTTGAATTATTTGAAGCAATCAATTGAAATCTACAAAAATGTTTCACTGGATCTGAAAACAGACGGTAATGTGGCCGGTACTCTTAATGACATTGGAATGTGTTTGATGGACATGCAGCAATATAACGATGCCTTGATTCATTTGAAGCAATCACTTGAAATCTACAAAAATGTTTCACTTAATCTGAAAACAGACGGTAATGTGGCCGGTACTCTTAATAACATTGGTGGTTGTTTGATGAACATGCAGCAATATAACGATGCCTTGATTCATTTGAAGCAATCACTTGAAATCTACAAAAATGTTTCACTTAATCTGAAAACAGATGATAATGTGGCCGGTACTCTTAATAACATTGGAAGATGTTTGATGGACATGCAGCAATATAACGATGCCTTGATTCATTTGAAGCAATCACTTGAAATCTACAAAAATGTTTCACTTAATCTGAAAACAGACGGTAATGTGGCCGGTACTCTTAATAACATTGGTGGTTGTTTGATGAACATGCAGCAATATAACGATGCTTTGATTCATTTGAAGCAAGCACTTGAAATCATGAAAACTGTTTCACTTAATCTGAAAAAAGACGGTAACTTAGCAGTCACTTCTAATAACATTTCGTATTGTTTGCAGAAAATGCGTGACGTTGACAAACAAATTTACTAAGAATTTGCCCATTATGTAATGCATTAGTAACAAAAATATTGATTAATAATACTTTGCTTCGATTGAATCCTGGTCATCTACGAGTCATCAGTAGCCACCGTTAACATTAGTCATTAACCAACAACAAATAATGCTGGCTTGTGTTGGTTTTGTTGAAGAATACCATTAAATTGACCAAAGCAGTAAAAATAATGCCTATTCAACAACCTGTTTTGCTCCATTAAAGTGCTTGGTTTCAAGGACAGCTTATTAAATGCTTTGTAATCAAATCCGTTGGATAAATTGGTATCCTTTTTTTGTTGTAGAATGTTATTTGCTAACCAATCACAGCAATTTTATTTGAAGCAATTACCTAAAATGTTTAAAAACACTCTGCCTGATCAACAAGCAGGTTTTGAATTAGTCGTTACTCTTGATAGCATTGACTTGCATTTAAATTTTGAGAATTTAAAGCAAATTAATGCAATTCTTCGATGTTATTGTTTATGCATAATGTTTGATGCTTTGATTTACGTTACTCTTCCAAAATAACGTCGGAGAAATGAGCTCCTTTAGTTGGTACAATCCATGTTTGATCTCAATACATTTTTAAAGTTAGAAAAGCTACATAACTTACCGCTTACTCGTATGAAAATGTTAGCAAACTGTTATGACTTGGTGCGTCTCAAAATGGTAATTTTAAAGTCTCCATTTACTTATACCAACATACGGTTTACGGTACATAAAATGTACAAAAAAGTTTATTTAAATTACCAACCTGCAAAAAGCACAGCAACTTTTTTTGTACTCAACAGTTTTTAGTTTGTTATTTTCGATCTCATTGCATTCAACTGGCAGGAAAAGCGTCATATGGCTGGCGCTCAATTTAACCATCAAACTGTTTATGCCCATTTGTATCTTTTTACAAAACAAAATCTATTTGCAATATTGCCATTGATGTGCTTTGCTCTGGACCCCAAAGTTATGTTTCAAAAATTTAAAAAGAGTCAATATTTTTTGCTTTTATATTTTTTTTTGACAAAAATTGGTAGTAGTCAAGTTTTTGAAACAGTGCTCGAAGATACACAGCAGTAAAATGTTTGTTATTATTGTCATCATTCTTTCTTTTACAAATTATAGCATCACCTGATGAGCCCTTAGGACGAAACAAAGTGGTGTGCTCTTAACTTTTTACCGGGGTTTTATTGTTGTATTGTTTTGATAAAAATGTTTTGTTTGTTTAGAATCCACAAGCAGATTTTTTCTTTATTTGTTTTTACACAGCATTTGACTTTAGCTATATTTTGAAATATTGATAATTGAGCCTAGTGTTTAATGCTTTATTCAATATAGCACTTTTTTCCTATATCATTTGAAAAACCTCGATGTTTCGCAAAATACTTTTGGTGTTTTTGTAATCCTGAGTTTATGTTATGCGGTTTATTGGTTCAGTTGAAAATGTTTATCTACGTATGTGTTTTATTAATTCATTTCTGAGTATAAACCTGATACTGCAGCTGTTTAACCTCAACAAAGCAAAAGACAATTTTGATATTTGTTTGGAAGTCTTTCGTCAGGCCACAAGGCGGTAAGCTGCTTTGCCTTTACGAAAGCAAAGTTTAAGTGCCTACCAACGGACAACGACGCACAGGCAGCTAAGCGGTTTGAAAGTGAAACGTGGAGGCAGCAACGTTTTGAACTCGAAACCGAAAATCTAATGAGGTAGCTGCACTGCTAATCTGTATTTTTGATGATGTCTCAGTGCTGGCCCAATATGTTATTAACACAGTTGCTTCAAACATTTTGTCAGCATGCGTCACAAAGTATGCGATTGGTGATCTCATACTGCCTAAGTTATTTGCATTTCCATTTTTCCAGCTTTGTTTTTTCGATTTGTTTTTATGAATAAAGGATCGAAATGAAAACAAACCAAAACAAGAATCGTAAAACAGAATCAAAAAACGGTTCTGAAAATGGACGTACACAAACAGTGATATTGCTCTATTACAATCAGTTTTTTTTTTACCAACCTGTTGGTCGAGCGCTAATGCGTTTGTCTCTGGACTATATCGAGTTCGTAACGCGTTCGTCCATATCGACTCTGGAGTGGAAGGTCTGCGGTTCAAATCTTGGGCCGGTCAAATCAGACGCAGTGCTGCCAACAGCTCGCCAACGCTGCAACATTTCTTCGAAAGGAGCTGTGTTGCCCGGGCGCAATGATGCGGAGATGGGCCCTGCCAACTCGTTACATGTTTCTACGTAATAGAGCGAGTATGAGGAAAGATTTGATGTAGTTTGGAACCATTTTTTCTGTGTGGTTTGAATTACTTATATTTACAGCATTTTTTAAAACTTTTGCGACAAGTGATGGCGTCTAATCGATCAGAGTTTTGTGGTTTCCTGCCGATAATTGCCAAATGTGTATTTTTCTGAAAATTTACTTCTGTGCTCACTTCTGCCAAAAAAGGGATTTGTATGTAAGCCTCTTTAAAATATCGAGACCTGAAAAGCGACACTATTCTAAATTAAAATAGGTTTGATTATATTTCAACTTAAAAATTCTTAAGGTCGTATGCACCGAAGAAGATTAACTTTGATCCGCGGTTTATCGATTTTCCAAACTGTTGGTTTTGTTAGATCAAAAAAAAATTTAAATTAAAATATAATTGAAGTATATTCGCAAGTTAAGATAATTTATCCTTGAATCAATGTTGCAGAGTCAGAGTCGAGGGAGCCGAAGGTTTTTACGGGGAGCCGGAGTCGAAAAAAGGATTATTTCGGAGTCGCGAGTCGGAGTCACATGTTAGACTCCCGACTCCCAGTGTTGCACAAAAATTTAGTTAAAATGTAAGCTACGTCCTGCTTTACCATAACTGTAGTCAAGTTGCAGGTAGCAGTAGCACGCGGTAGTCTGGCTGCAACAGTATACGCTTATATTTACATCTTCACATTTTGAATAGGTATGTAATCTCTGTGTTTAGTGTGCTGTCGTGCTATGCTACTTTGACAAAAATTCGGGTGCGATAACGTCGTTAAACATAGCTATTATTTAGACAAAAAGAGTAGCAATGGTAGCAATCAGCAATGTCAAGACCAGAAAAAATAAAGTCAGACTATTTGGGCTAATTGAATGAAGTGCCGTGCTTCAATTTCGTTAACTAACCTGCTCAAGGTCAACCCGAAATACGCATTTGATTGCATTAATATTGCAAATTAGCTTATTTGTCGTGATGAAAGGTTAATATATTTTGTTTTCGTTTGGTATTTTTGTGCACTATTCATTTTTTGCTTTAGTTTTTGTGATATGACGGTTTCGGGAGACCTTATTAATTCTTTAAGTAATATTTTGGCTCATCAAAATTCTAAGCTGAAGTTTTGCGAAAGGATTATCTGAACGACGCCGAATCTTAAAAGTTTGTAAAGTACTGAGGTACATTACTCCACTTTCGTAACCCCCAAATTTCCAAAACCGAAATCAACAGTTAAACGTGTTATTTTATGATTTCTTAGATTTTCGTTATGATTTCCAATATATACACTAGACAAAAATTTAAAAAGGAGTACAATACTTCACAAAATTGTTCTATGGTTGTTGTGCATAATAGTTGTTTTTATTGCTTCCTTTTTGCGTAACTTACAAATCATTTGTGCTTGTGATTGTTTTTGGTTTCATGTGCAGCTCTGTACTGAATCTTTCACGGTGAAATATAAGCAGAAGTTTAATGTCAATTCACTGAGATGTATTTCAACGTTTTATCAAACAACTCAGTTAAAAGCAATGCGATAGTTTTAAGCGGTACAAGTATAAAACAGAATTTAAAGAATCCACAGCTGGAGCATTGGAAAACTTCTAAACAGCTGCTCTCCGTCCACGCACTTGGCACCAAGGATGGTAGTACGGTACGGTACGTTCAGAATTTTCGTACTACGTACCTCACACCTTCAACCGTACCGTACCAGCGTACCGTACTTCAGTTCAATTCCTAAAGCGCACCGTACCTTGGTACGGTACGTTATTCTGCGTACCATATTTTCAGTCCATCTGGTTAAGCACGATCTATAATGACATATGTGACCTATGCTGACGTGTTTTTCGTTTCTATCTGATTCTTTTTTTACCAAAAGATAAGCTTAAAGCAGCGTTTCTTAAAAAGGTGAATAGTTCAACTCAAGGTGAATTAAATTTTTGTGAGGGTGAACCACTATAAAGGTGTTAAACAAACAAAATGGAAACTGATAAGTTCATGTGAGTAACAGTAGATAACACACTTTTTGCTAAAAGATAATATCTTGAAGCAGCAATTTGTACAAAGATAGTCTAAAAATTGAGCTAATTTTGTTGGAAATTCATTCAAAATCTCCGAACCTAAATAGCTCGTCCGCATACTCCCAACCTTTTGAAATTATGTGGAATAATCAATAAACTTATTTTCATCAGAGGAGGATAAAATGAGGAACTCTTCACTAAGGGTGAACAGGACCGAAGAGGTTAATAAGCATTGGCTTAAGGGGTACTTGAATTTCATAGCATGTTGAACTTAAAAACTGCTGAGCTTTATAAGCCGATACTTCATTCAAGGTCGTCAAAATCTTATGGAACAAAAAATATTGCAACATCTAGAGGTGATTCTTTATGCTTAAGAATAGTTTAGTGATAAAAAAATGACAATTTGTGTGCGAAAATTCAGTTTTATTAAAAACAAAGACATTGAATAGGCAAGAAATTAATGATTACTTGAGAATACATCATGCATTTAACGTAGACTAAATTAAACAGAGTCTGGACTCAAATACCGGTCTAGCAGCTGCTGCTATACCGTGTATTGTTACTTGCATATGAACGGTCGCACGAATCTTCATCGACGGCCACAAGTGGCACATAAAACGAACCGTGCCAATAGGTTTGGTACGTTTAGCACGCAAATTCAAACAGCGTATCAACGTACCGAACCCGTACCATCACAAAAAACGCGTTCAGTACAAGCGCATACAGTACTTCTTAGCAAAATTGAGGCGCACCATACCGTACTTTCGTACAGTGCCGTCGCCAAAGGAAACGAAGTGAGGGGGCACTAGCCAAAATTTGGGGGCACTAAACCAAATTGAACTTTACGCATAAAAGCTGATCTTCAGATCTTAAACGGCTACAAATATGCGCAATTTAAAAAATTCTGTATTCATTTCTAATAAAAGAGACCTATATGGCTAGCAGCGTTTCCAAGCTTGTTTCGTCAGCAGTCTATAATTGCTAGAAAGATCTATTTACTGCAGTGAATTCTACCAGACTCACAATCACGATTTTGATTAGAGTGGTGAACCAGAAGTAAATTTTTTTGCACAAAAATTGTCTTTGCAACAGATTTTGCTACAAAGATTTTGCAATAAAAAACTAGCAATCTTAATTAACTCCATTTTAGTCACATTTCGTACTTTTTGAAGCCACATAAATAACTAAATTGCTAAAATTCAGATTTCATTTGAAAGAATTGATTTGCTTAGTATTTTAAGTAGGCTAAACCAAAATGGGGGGCACAAGCAGTCATTCAGGGGGGCACGGCTCCCCTGGTTCCTCCATAGCGACGGCACTGCTTACGTACCGTATTGTACCGCAGACCAGGCGCCACGGGGGGAGGGCATATCGGGGCCGTGCCCCCCCCAACTGACTGCTTGTGCCTCCCAAACGAAAATTGTGCCCTCCCAAGCGAGGACTGTGCTCCGAAGAAATTAACAGGCTCCGGGCTTCTGGAGCGCAAATCGAGGTCCAAATCAGGGTTTTTTGTGGACTGACACCAGATTTTGTGACGTTTTTGGGATGAAGACCTTTTTTTTATTTTCGAGACCACCTGTTTTTGGCCGGAAAAATCGCTTGAATTTCTTGCAATTTCAGTGAAGATCTTTTTATTTTCTTTTTTTGGAGGTCACCTGTTTTTGGCCGGAAAAACCTCTTGAATTTCCGATTTCGGGCGGAAAATCCCTTTGACTTTTTGCTCTTCACCTTGCTTATTTGATCCAGACTGGGATAAATTTCTCGTGCCCTCGTGACCCTTTCGAATTCACACAAAATAAACTTCTCGTGCTCCCCCAAAATTTATTTCTGCCCTCCCAGACACGCCATCCTGGCGCCGGGCCTGCTGTACCGTACTGCTATCCTTGCTTGCCACTTATCGTAATGAATCATATGCCGATCATTTAATGATTATCGTCTGACCTTATAGGTTCTGTATTTACAGTAGTAGACTAGAAACAGACTCGCGGAGAAAAAAAGAGCATTGAAGAAAAAACGATAGCTTTTGTTGCAAAGATTTTTTTGCGGTTACGTGTATTCGACTGATTTGATTGGACATATTCGTAGAACGTGTAAACCGTAAAAAATAAAATCGCGCTGAATGAGCGAACCGGCATATTTTAGAACAAAAGACAAAACTGTCAGTTTCCAGTCTATGGTCTGAAGTGAAGAATCTATGGTCTGAAGCGGTCTGGTTACAGGAAAATAAACATGTAAAATACAAACATAAGTGAAAAATCAATCCTGCTTAAACATACACTTATATTCCCAAGATAAATATCTGGATTTAAGATACATAAACACGACATTCTCGCGCAAAACGTTGTCGGCACTCTTTATGAAGTCATAGACACTTTTGCACAATGCGCTGGCCGCAACACAAGTAAAGAATGAATTTTCAAAAAAAGATGTTCTTTTATTTGAAAGAATCGTATCTACGCTTGATTTTGTTAACAAATCAAATTTGTCTGGTTTCTAATTTGGCTGGTTTACACTTAATCGTGAGCGTAGAACATTTTTTTCCATAAATATTTTAAACAGACATTAATGCGCGACAGCCAGTTAGTCGAGCTGTAACGCGTTCTTCTCTGAAGCAGGGGATCTAGGGTTCAAAGCTTGTGCAGGTCAAATTGGGAAATGGGCCCCCCGCAACTCGCTACACGCTATAGCATAATACAGCAAGTATTACAAAAGATTTGATTTAGAAATTATGTGCTCAACTTATCAACAGTGAATTTGTTAAAATAAACAAGTGTTTCGCTTTTATGCATACAACTGTACCCCCTTTGGTAGACCGGAGACATAGTTCTGAAGTTTTCCCTTCCTTTTATCACATCAACTTACTATTTCTTAAGCTAGCATTGCTGCCCGAATTCTAGCTACATTGAAAGTGCAAATATTAAACTGTTTTCAATGTTTTTCAAAATTGAAGGCACTTCAACCCTGCTATTTGGTAAGCAAACATTTTCTTTAAAAGAAGTCGAAACAAATGAACCACACCATGGATTTTGTTAGTGTCGCAGTCACACAACTGCTCCAACGGATGACGTCATACATCAAACCCACCAAACGAAATAGCAAAAGCTAAAATCAACTCCAGCGGCATCAGAGTTGTAACCGGGCCGACTAGTTCAGGCCCGAACCCGAAAATGTAAGCCCAAACCCGAAAACTAATTTGAAGCCCAAATCGTGTTCGAAAAAAACCGAAAGTTAAGTTAGATCTGAAAAATTTAGCAATGTTGCCAAGTTATTTTGATTATTATTTTGTGCCCCTAAGACAAAAAGTACGTCTCAGGCCCGAATTAAGCCCGAAATTTCTGTCAACTTTAGGCCCGAGCCCGGCCCGACTTACTACTCTGAGCGGCATAGCTTAATAAACCATTCCAGCCTAACAGCTCATTGGTTGTCCAACCGAGCCGGTCGACCGCCATTGGGACGCGTTCTTTTGACTTTAGGCGTTACAGTGGCCTTTTCGCAAAATAAAGACAATTTTTTCAGCACATGAATTTACACGCACTTGCGAAATTTACAACGGTAGTGAACCAAACCGTCGCCCTTTGCAAATTTGAGTCTGATTCTTTACCGCTGCCTCATCCACAAATTGTTTTACCAGTTTCACCCCGCCATGATTTTGGGTAGAAAAATAAATTTGGTAGTCGTCATGGTATATTTAAAGGTGTCAGAAAAACAGTTAATGAAGCTGTTTGCTCATTTTTTCAAATAATTTCACATATTTTTCAAACCAAACCAACATATTTTTATCATTTATTTTCTACTGTGGCTTGGATCCGGCACTCTAGACAGTGATGTACTCCCGTCATTTTGCAAAAGGGAACATCTCAAAATGTTCCTTTTGGTAAAAATTGATATTTTTGTTGAAAGCCGGTGGTCCAGATCTGGTAAAAATTTCGAGCCTCTAACTCGTTTAGTTTGCGAGTTATCGATTATCTCGATAAATAATTTTGCAAAAGGAAACATCTTAACTATTATGTCACAGCAGCTGTTTTTCACAATTGAAAACTTTAAAATTTTATATGCGGCAGTCATTGATGCAAGACAATGCGATGTTAAATCATTAACGCGTTGCGTGTAAAAGCAAAGCAAAAAGGCAAATATTTAGAGATGCAATTTGTTTTTTAAACCTTTAACTTGATTGACGACACCAATAAACAGCGTTTTTAAATAGGAAGTGCTAATCAACAAAAATATTCATATTTATTCAGCTTCAATTCAAGACCCAGCTTTCAATGACGGAAACATTTTTACACTGAAAAATGATTTGTGTTATGGTATGGTATTTGCAAAACTCTCCAGTATTTTGATCTACAAAACGACTTAATTAAGAAAACCAATAAAATGACTTTCTAGCTTCTTTTTATACGATGGTCGTTGTTGTAATGGCCCGGTCAGTCAGTTAAAAAGGTCTTTGATTTGGAAAACTGGCGATATCAATAAGTTTCCAAACTGATATAGGACTATCTCGACTGACTGACCGGGCTATCAAAACCAACCGCTGATTTAAATACGAAGTTTTTGTCGTTAATGGGCAAAAGTTTATTTCTTTTTAAACGATTTGCGTGTCGTTTCTTAGCAAAATCCTAGTTGCGCACTTGTTGGACACTGAACCAACTACAAAAACTACCAAAGGCCAAATAGTTGAGCTTTACCAGCGACTGGAAGTTAAGAGAAAAAGCAAGCAGCTGAGGAAACGCCTCCAGTCGCTAAATGTTAGCTGAAGGAACCAAAAACTTGCGCAATATCTTTTGCGACTTTGCGCATAAGTACTGCAAATAGATTCTTGAATAGCGTGGAAAACATACTGTACAATATATCAAGAAGGCTATAATAGGTTTGAACCAGTTTATTTGGAAAACAACGATGTTTTTATGTATCGTTTTTTATTTAGTTGATTAAAACACAACTTACAACGTGCATAAGAAATGTGAATTCATCTGATTCAAAAAAGTGCTCTATACCTGAGACTTAAGGTTATATCACAAAACAGACCATGTATGTCCAGGGCCGGATTTAGGAGTCTAAGATGCCTGGGCCCCGGGGTCCCCACCATTTACCACTAGCAGCTAGTATCTTTGCGCGGTATTGCGCAAAAAATACTTGTCTTGACTTGAAGTAAACTAGTTTTGTCAACTTTTTCACTTTCTTTCGTAATAGGTTAATTTTGGCATTTTGATGTCACAAGCGTATCTTTACTGGAGTGGATTGGCATTAAATAATTTCGTAATCTGCTTGACGTAACAATCATGTTTTTTCGCTGCTTAGGTTGACGAGTCAGTGTCGCAACCAGCTGGGGGGATGGGGGGTAATGGGCTTCGTATTTCCTCCTTCCTTAGCCAAGCTACTTAGAAAATTTAACTAAAAATTGTAAGCGTTTAAACATGTTTTGGACTTGACTTGTGAGTAAGGTGAGAGCTTGAAGAGGCTGGGCAATTTATTTCTGTCACAGAATTTCAAATCTGAGCTATTTTAGTTATTTTAAGCAGGGTGTCGAACGGAACCTGAACCCGAGCCGTAAACCCGAATGAACCGTTTCATTTTGGTGAACCCGAACCGAACCTGAACCAGCAAAATTTTGCTTCAGTGAACCTGAACCAAACTTGAACCCTCAAAACTGTGCTCAAGTGAACCCGAACCGAACCTGAACCCCTAACAAAAGTAAGAATATATTTTTCCATATCCGGATGCCGCTGACGCTGGTACACGCACAATAAGAGCTTTGGTGAACTTCAACAGGATCAACAATTTCTCCTTTTTTTTTTCTGGACGAAACAAGTAACGACAGTTAAATTTTAAGTCAATGAACCCGAACCGAACCTGAACCAGTAATATTTTACTTGAGTGAACCTGAACCAAACCTGAACCTCGAAAATGGTGCTCAAGTGAACCCGAACCAAACCTGAACCGCTGAAATATTTTCAGCCGGAACTAAACCTGAACCCGAACCGTTATTTGAAACGGTTCGACTCCTTGATTTTAAGTGGCTCTAAAATGGTACAAAATTTGATCAAAAAAGCGTTAAAATTGCAATTTTTTCTAAAAAATTCCAAAAATTGCGTAGCGGCTGAGTCGCACCACTTGTCTCAGCACGCTGCTCAATTGAGACTTTTTTCTAGCAAAATTGCTTGACGTATGGGTTCAAGCCCCTTCTCAACAAAATCCTGGTTGCGCGTCTGCAACGACTAACCTTCGAACCATATTTAATTTTTGCTCTAGCGAAAATGGGAACCCTACCAAATTTGGGCCACAGGGCACCTCAACTCATAAATCCGACACTGTATAGATTTTATTAAAGATTTGAATAAGATTTTATTTAAATAAGATACCCCATATGATCCCAAATACAGTTAAAACAGAATTTAAATTTTTAAATAAGGCGTAAAACTTTAATTGTGACGTGTATTGCTTTATAAAACCACAAAATTTCTTCAAAATTCAAAAAGATTATGAATCAAAAAGAGCAGCACCAAATTGTTCTTTCCAGAGCGGAACTTCCACCCTTTAATTATTATGCTACTGACCGAGACTGAAGTAAAAAGAGAAACCGAAAGGATTCTCGCGTTGTTGCTGCATTATCGGATAATTCTTCAATGAACAGTTTCCAGAAGTAGGCCTGTTATTTATGTATTGCTGCTATTCATTTTTTGTGTTCTTCAAGCTACTAGTAAACGACCGACGCATGCTTAATTAAGTGATCTTCAAAACAGTTTTTTGTTTCCCCGTTTAGAGTGCAATTCAAAAATATAGAATGTTTTTTTTTTGGAGCCTTTAAGGAGTTTAAAATCTTTAACAGCGTCAAAATATATTTATCAACCTAGCTAATAGTGACTGATCGTAATACATACATCTTTTTAACTTAAGCCATTTAAAAATCAATTTTGGAGGGCACAATGGGAGGTCCCCAACGGGTGGCCCTTGAACGTTTGTCTCTTGAATATCTATTAGCCAGACATGACTTTACAAAATGACGCACTTTTGCACAGTAGCAGGGACTCCGGGCTGTGGTGACTTAGCGTCTGAGGCATAAAAGTTCTTTATTTCTTTGGTCGCATTGTATAACAAGTTTGAGGGACCCATTTTCGCATCTTGGCGCCAGGGCAACACGGTATTTTCAATCTATGATATTGCAGTGAAGAAAATCGTGGGATAAGAAGTTTGTAGTTTATTTTCTGACAAAACGAGCGACTGTACAAAAGTCAATTTAGTTTCCAAAACTAAAAGCTTCCTAAAGAGCTTGCGTAATTTTAAGTAAGATGATTTTGTCTTGTATTTTTGTCTCTTTTTATACGGTTTGTCTTGATATGACGTCATCAAAATTTTCCTGATATGACGTCATCAAGATGAAGTGTAATATTGTCAAGCACAATTGGATTGATGGAGTATAAAAAGTACCTCCAAAAAAATCTTAAAATTACGATTTATCTCCGCCCTCGTCCACATTATAATTGCAATGAGCCTAATATTTTCTTATTGTTAGAACCCACAAACTTTTTCTTTGCATTACGCCACGGCAAGCGCTTCATGCCATAGTTGTAAAAGTAACATTTGCAAATTTTCCAACGTCGGAAACAGGAAAGGCTAAGAAAATCATCTATATACATTAAAAATAACGTTTTCTTCCAAGCAGTGCTAGATAGCACCAAGAACAGACCTCTAATTAGAGTTTATGATCACATTCGACATAATCGTATATCTAACGAATTAACAAAACACCTGTTTAAATTTTTTTTAGGAAGCTAATTAGCAGAATTCGCGGTTTGTGTTTTTCCATGCTTATGTAAAATTTGGCCACCCCCCAACTTTATCTGAGTTTGTTATATAGCAATTTTCGCGTACAGCTACTTCAACGATTATTCTTTGACAACAATGATGCTCACCATATAAGTATCAGAAGTAATAAGTATTCAATGTTAAAAAAGCTATATTAGCGATATCAAAACAGTGTTAATAAGTGATTAACGATAAAAATCGCTCCAGCAGTTCAGACAGAAGTGTTTTGAACAGCGTTTTGAAACTACATATGAAGCACTTTTGTGATGTCTGAATTTATAAAAATAGAAGTAATTTTAACAGCTAATAATGATTGCCTACCAGTAGCGTAGCCAGGGGGGGGGGGGGGGGGGCGGGGAGGCTCGAGCCCCCCCATTGGCTTGTGAAGTATGTAAAATCGCACCTTTTTGGTGGTTTTGAGGCCGATTTTTTGTGAAAAATTGAAAATAGCTCTCCCCATTGGAAAACAGCCCCCCTCAAACGTTTGGATATCCGATTTGGGCCAAAAAATCAGACTCAAATTCGGTGAAGACCTTTTTTTTCTTTTTTTTTTTGGAGACCACCTGAAATTGGGCGGAAAAAACGTTTGAATTTCCGAATTCGGCCCAAAAATCAGTTTCAAATTCGGTGAAGACCTTTTTTTATTTGTTTTGGAGACCACCTGAAATTGGGCGGAAAAAACGTTTGAATTTCCGAATTCGGCCGAAAAATCATCAGTCTCAAATTCGGTGAAGACCTTTTTTGTTTTTTTTGTTTTTTGGAGACCACCTGAAATTGGGCGGAAAAAACGTTTGAATTTCCGAATTCGGCCGAAAAATCATCAGTCTCAAATTCGGTGAAGACCTTTTTTTTTTTGGAGACCACCTGAAATTGGGCGGAAAAAACGTTTGAATTTACGAATTCGGCCAAAAAATCAGTCTCAAATTTGGTGAAGACCTTTTTTTTATTTTTGGAGACCACCTGAGATTGGGCGGAAAAAACGTTTGAATTTCCGAGCTTTCCGAGAAATTTCGACTCAATTTTCAGACAAACCGTGTGAAACTGATTTAAGAACAATGAAAATTGGGATCAAGTTCGTTTGCACACTTCTCACTCTTTCAAAATAGCCCCCACCTTTTTCCAAATCCTGGCTACGCGCCTGTTGCCTATACGTATGCATTTTGAGATTTAATTCTAATTTGTAAGTTAGGCTACTGTATTGAACTTGTATACATTGGGTTCAGCAAAAGGAAAACGTAAAAAAATCGGTGAAGGATGAAGTTCTTACATCCTGTGAGTCATGGCACGTTTTTGCTGACTGACAGAGAAACGGAAGATCAAGGTAAAAAAAAAACTATAACCTGCAAAACTTTGTCATATGAAGCAGAAGAATTTATCGTTATATTAATTGTTGTTTCACACGCGAAACTTATTGTTGTCTAGTTACGATAATAAACGATCAACAAAATAATTGTTTGGTTTTGATGACAAATACTGCGTGAAACTTCATAACTTTGCAATAGCGTTTCGACATAATGCCAGGAAGGTCGCGATCAATTCTGTTAGTCCTTTATTCTAAAACGGTAACCCCAAACACGTAATTGCAGTGGGTTCATTAGTTGAGTCAGCGTGCAAAAGTGATTCGAGCTTAGCAACATTTTTATTCTTGATCAATCAAAATCAATCTGCTATACTAACTTCGCAAAGATGGAATGCACAGACGACCATTAAGTTAATCCGCAGATTAATTGTTTTGCTATTCACAGTCATACCGATGAACATGTAAAAAAGAGGAAAATAAAGGAAGAGGTTATTTCATCCACTTTTTTTAATTTAAATTTTATCTATTTTTATCTACTTATTTTTGACCGGAATTTAACCGAAACTCAAATTCTTTCTCTAAAACTAATCCCGAACCTATTCTTAAGTGGAGTGCCAAGATATTTTCAACTAAACTTGCATTGCCTGCATATAAAGGACTGTCAGATATAATAACTTTAAATGTCGTTAGTTATGATTATTTGTCTGCCTTAATTTGTGTGCCTTAACGTGACTGCTTTACTAGTTTCGACGCCTTTTGTGGTTTGGAATGTGCGAGATAATTGACTTTTCCTGTATGTTCTACGACCTACTGCAGTTATCGGGGTACTTCGTTGTTTGCGACTTTTAATTGCTCTATTTGGACTTGAAGTATGTGACATTATAATTACGTTGCAATTTGTTATTGTAAGCTCATATATTGCTTCTCTTGTGCTTCTCTTGTGACGTAATATTCCAGGATTTCTCTAGAATATTCGAGCGCTGTTGCCGTTAGTATAAATAGGTGTATTTTCCTATTCTACTATTCTGATAATTCCAGGATTCTAATAGTTCTAGTTGTAGGGATATTAGTTTCGTAAACAGTTTAGCCGAGATTGTGCATCAAAATTTGGCTTGTGTAGCAGTAGTGTGCGATTTGAATTGGTCGATCGCGATAAGTTTTAGTGGAGCGATTTTGTTCGGAGAGATTTTTTTTCAATACAAATTCAATATTCAATAAGTCAGACTTCGTGTGAGCTTTAATTGGGACTTAATTTGGACTTTACCATTGGTTTTGTTCGCGAATTTTGGCATACGATGATTGATTTGCTTGATACTGTAACTAGCAAACGGTAAAACCTACAAAGTTGAAGTTTAGACTCAACATAAGTATTATTAAAAGCGTCATGTGTGCCAATTTTGGGGATCCTAAGGTCATGTGATCGTACATTGAGACACAAAAGAACAGAAAAATTGGCAATATTTGGCTT
This sequence comes from Trididemnum nubilum, assembly GCA_963965965.1. NCBI lineage: Eukaryota > Metazoa > Chordata > Ascidiacea > Aplousobranchia > Didemnidae > Trididemnum > Trididemnum nubilum. Next base: position 22,098,605 of record OZ014471.1, on the reverse strand, counting down.
GAAAAGTTATCGATTCGCTTATAATTCCAAAACCACTTGACGTGCAGAGCTGATATTTGGACATAATGTGGGTGTTAAAAATGCTTTTGTGCAAACCGAGTTTGAGAACTAAAATTTTACTGGCCGAAAATGAAATCCCCAAAACGGGGCCGCCAAATTTCAAACTTTTCAACCACTACACATGAAATATTCAAGGTCGGCAAATAAGTAAAAAAGATAAAATTTGGGGGTATCAAAATATGGGGTACCATTCAAATGAGGCCGCCAAAATTTTAAACTTTTAAACCGTTACAGCTAGACGAATCAAATTTTCGGAATGGTTTTATATTAAAATTAAATTAAATCTAAAAATTGGGGATTCCAAAATGGGGGTCCCCTTAAACGGGGCCACCAAAATTCAAATTTTGGAACCATTTAAGCTAGACTGATAAAATGTTCAAAATAGATATAATATGACAAAACTTGGGAATATCCCCTTCAAATGGAGCCACCAAAATTCAAACTTTTTAACCTCTCAATTTTGTCTTTTTACTTTTTTACCTTTTTTATATTTTTATCTTTTTCACGAAAAAAAATTTTGTCTTTTTACCGCAACTAGTAGGCTATACAAGTTTTATACCTTTCTAAACAGCTAAACAGCATTTATATGCGCTTGCTTAACAGCTTAAATCCATTCGGTATCGGCAGCTTAAAATGCATTTTATCAGCAAAAAAAAAATACAACAAAAAACACGCCACAAAACGCATAGTCTGCACAAAAAAACAAAACGATATATTGTCACAATAAAACTCAATTCAAAACTTTCACTCCATCTCATCGATTGTTGATTTCTTCCTAAAACACTACCCAGTCATATTTTGACAATTCATCACTCTGCCAAGCATTTTATCAATTTGTCTTCCAGTGCTTCAGAAAATTACATATTTGCTATTGTAAAACTACTCTTTATTACTTAACAAAGTGCGAGCAAATGTTCCCTCATGCTAAATTATTTTCGAAAAAAGTCGATATCCCAAAATTTAGGAAAGGTAAAATCTTCAAATTTTCACCATTGGCTAAAAAATTAGCATAAACTCCAAAAAATATTCAGCTATAACCCAATTTACTTTACTAAAAAAGAAAGAAAATTTGTTTGAAAAAGTTAATGTGATGGTTAATGGTATGAAAAAACAAAAAAAATTGAAATTTGCCTGTTTGCCTTAATTCCTATGCAAGTTTTATGGCTTGTCAAAGAAGCTCGCATGCTTACTGGCTAATTTAATCAGGTTTCGGGAATTTGTTTGATCTTTGCCAGGAAATAACTTGGAGCAACACGCAATTGTTTGAAATGAACTCAATATTTTTGTCTTTAGTTGCAATTTAAATTTTTGTTTTCATTCAATTATGATGAATATGTTTCGTAAAACATACTTCAGTCACATTTTGACAATTTCAAATGCCCTGAAAGTATGAGTCAAATGCCTTGACAAGAAATACTGAGCATAGGCGTTGCTAGGGGGGAGACCAGGGGGCCCGCCCCCTCCTCAATTAAAATGCTACCAATCATAAAAATGTCACAAAAAGACTATTGTTTCTTCAGTTTCAGTTGCTTTTAATACCTTCGCGTGCAACAGTACACGCGTACAACAATAATTTACAATAATATTGATCCAGGGGGGCCCTGGCCCTCTGAATTTAATTTTTGCAATCAATTTAAATGAGTCCCTACAATAATATTTAAATGGTCCAGAACTTAAATGGGCCCCTAACACTAATAGTGATTCAGGGGACCCGGGTCCCCCCAATTTAATTCATGCCGACCAATTTAAATGGGCCCCTGCAATAATATTTAAATAGTCCCCAATTTAAATGGGCCCCCCAAAATATTATTGATCCAGGGGGCCCGGCCCCCTCTATTTAATTTTTGCCAACCAATTTAAACGTATAACCCAAGTGAAATAAAGAGTTTTTATCCTAAAAGTTGTTAACTCAGGCCCTCATCTAACCTTTTTATGAACGTAATGCAATAACTCGGGACGGATTTAACATATGGCACAGTGCAAGGGGCCCTGCGTTCAGATAAGACTTTGTTTAGTCTTCACCTATATTTGGCACGAAAATATTGCAAAAATCCCAAAGTGCCAGGGACCCAACTCAATGCAAATCCGGCCCGGGCAATAACATGGTTTGTAGACGTAACTATGTACTGTACATTTTACAATAGCAATTCACCTCCACATCGCCAGTTTTTATGCAACAAAATACTTTTGAAAAAAATTTGCTACAGTAAAGGGAATGCTCATAGAACAAATTATTGAATTGAAAGGGCCTCTGAATGCGTGCGAAATGTGATCCAATGGCATTAAAACAGCTTTTTTTTCCAAAAAATTACGAAAAATTGCCAGGCGGCTGGGGCCTTCGCTCCCAGACCCCCGTCTGTGATAAGTTTTAATTACAGTAAACTTCTTTACTCAACTGCGTCTCCTAATTTAGACAATTTCGCACTTAAATGTTAGATTTAAGCCCTTTCCCTTGAACAAGTTTCTAGGTACGTGCCAACACCAGGCCACGGCTTCTGATCTTCCATTCTCCGATATCTTTGCCCACACAAAAAATTCCTCTGATGACGTCATTGCATGTGATTTGTGGTTTGGGCCCCCGCCCCTCCCAATCAAAAACCCTGGCTAACTTATGATGCTGAGAAATAGTGGAATCAAAACTGGAAGATGGCCAGAGCGGTTTTCGTTTGGGTCGCAGCACCATGGACCAGATCTTTATTCTAAAGCAAATCTTCGAGAAATCTTGGAAGTATGGCAAAGATATGTCGTTCTAATTGTTTCATGTGGGCGTTGGGCTTCTGCAAGGGTGCGTTTTGTCATCTCTTTTTTTCATTGTTTACATGAATTCGATCGACAAATGCAGCCAGGCTGATGAGTGTGCCTCGATTGGGAATTGCAAAATCAGTCGTCTGCTATTTGCTGATGATTTTGGTTCTGCTTTCTTCCACAGAATCTGGCCTCCAGCGCGCATTAAATAGCTTTGCAGATGCATGCAACACCGCCGGAATGAAAATAAGCACAGCCAAAACTGAGGAACTTCATCTCTCAAGAAACCCTGATCAGTGCGTGTTACAAGTGAATGGAGCGACACTGAAGCAGGTAGAGAAGTTCAAGTATCTTGGGGTTACATTCATGAGTGACGGAAGGCAAGACGAAGAACTGGATACCCAAATTAGCAAGGCTAGTGCAGTAATGCAAGCTTTGCCCTTTTCTGTTGTCATGAAACAAGAATTGTCGAAAAAAAAACAAAACTATCAATTTTCAAAACAGCTTTTGTCCCCTTTCTTCTCATCTATGGTCATGAATCTTGGGTAATGACCGAAAAAATGCGATCACAAGTGCAAGCGTCCGAAATGAGGTTTTTAAAAAAGTTACACTAAGGTGCGTAGCTCTGAGATTCAAAAATCTCTTAACATCGAGTCGTTACTTTTTCCAATTGAAAGATCTCAGCTTAGATGGTTTGGCCATGTAAGCAGAATGTCTCTGGAAAGACTCCCCAAACAAGCTTTGCTTGCCTAAGCAAATGGGAGAAGAGCAGTTGGACGACCTAAAACTAGATGGACCAATTACATTGAGGATCTTTGATGGAATCGCTTGAGACTTCACCCAAGCAAAATGATGAATTGGATGAAGGACCTGTGGCGGTTTAATCTCGAGCTGTTGCCCCCCAACCCTTACGAAAAATCGGGCAACAAAGAAAAAAGAAGAACCGCGTAAGAAACTTACAAATTTTCCATTGCAAAACTATTCTTTATTACGTAATAAGACGTGAGCAAATGTTTCCTTTTGCCAAATTATTTTTGAAAAAAGTCGGATATGTCAAAAACTAGAAAAAATAGGCTTTCCAAATTTTCACCATTAGCTTAAAAATCAACATAAACTTTTAAAAATTCCGGTATAGCTTAGTTTATTTTACTTAAAAGAATGAAATTTTTTTCAAAAGTTAGTAACGCGAGTGGCTATAGGCGGACTTCCGTTCCAAAATTCTAACTTCTGGTAGTTGAGGGTTGCATCCCAGATTTACAGTATAGTGAGGTCCACAAACTAATTTGAGGTTTAGCTTTCAAATCAAGTTAAAATTTAATTTTCTTTCTAAAACGATGATACAATTACGGGACTTTTCCTCAAGCCATGACGAAGAACTTAAACTTTCAGTTAATAAAAACATAAATCAAAAAAAGTTACGCATTAAAAGTTAGCAAAATTTTAGAGCGGCTGGAAACTCTGACTTCAGAACTCTGTATCCAAAACGTAGCAATGGATACTTGATTTATTAAAAATTTTTGCTTCGCTCCCCCACCCCTCTAAAATTCAAAAGCCTCTTCCTGATTTTGTCAATGGCTGCGGTCTCGCTAAGCGAGTGCGGATTGATCCGAAAGAATTGGCGACACTGTCGCTTTCTCTTGACATAATGAAAAACATCAAAAAATTAACTTACCGGTTCTGTTAAAGATGACGTACGCATATTAACAAACCAACTTTCAAGACAAACTATTAAATTGAAGTAAACTTTTTATGTCAAACATCGCCAGTTACAAACTTAGCAAACCAAAACTAGAACAAAAGGTGCGAAAATGTCTGTTTTAGTTTTGTTAACACTGAAAGTAACAACAACACTTTTTGATCATCAAGCATCAGAACTACCAGTATTATTTTTTAACTTAATTCGGCATTGTAACTTAGATACTTGACCAGAAATTTGACATGCTGTATTTTCCTAGTACCCAAACCTACACCCACATTTACAAATAGCCTGTTGCGGTATTTTTTTAAAGAACAATATTATATGAACAGTCTACTCAAAAGTTAAAAACAAAATCAGAACTATGTCTGCCTCAGTAATCATCATGGAAAAAGATCAGAAAACCGACGAAATTCATGAATATAAATCAAATTCTTATATCAATGATAATGCAGAGTCTAGTTTGAGCGGTTAAAAGTGTTAAATTTTGGAGGGCCCATTTGGTGGACCAACTCAATCTTCCCCAATCTTGCAAAATGGTTATGTATCATTTATATAGTTACATCAACTTATCCTTGAAATTTTATTTCTTTACTTCAAATAGTAAAAAGTTTACAATTTAATGGGCTTGTTTGGGACGTTCCACCGTCGGGACATCTCCAACTTTGGTATATTTTACATCTCTTTTATACTCACCTTCACCTATTCTAAAAATTTTGTTTGTCGTGCTTGATAAAAAAAAACATTCATTATTAGGGGGAATCCTTTCACATCGAACTCCTAAATTTTGCTATACTTTATCTTTCATTAACTTCACATTTGTTTTATTTCGCTTCATTCAAAACAATAAACAAAGTCTCATGGACACACATAAATACAAGTAAATAAAACAGGAAGCTGCAAAGGATCTCTAGGTCATCGAGTCAAGCAGCCACCCAAAACTTAGTCATGTCAAGCGGCTAGGCGTGTCTTGAATAGGTTGCGTATATAGGTCAAACTTGAGCTTTCGTCAATTTTGATTAATTTAGAACTGTGAATCACTTGTAACTTAACAATAAATATTTTTTGGATTTTAATTTAAATTGATCGAATGGTAAATTTTTTAATTCATATGGTAACAAGTTCCAAATTTTGGCTCCTTGATACTTAAACCTTTTTTGTAACTTTTGTGTTTGTACCTTGGTAAATACAAATTAAGTTCAGAGGGGTAAAGCAAGGCGCGTTGTTTGTGTGTGTATCGCCCTAAAAGAAATGATGTGACGATTTAGGCGATTCGGTAGCTTTTTTCGTGAGTTTTTGTGCATTAATTTTGCTACTTCATATACCGTGAATACAAGTTTTTCAGTTTTAAGATTTGAAATCGGTGGTAAAATGGTGTAACGTGGTCCTGCCGTTGTCCACCTGCAGCTATTTTGACAGCTTTATTTTGAAGAATAATCAATCTTTTTAAATGATTATCATAAGTGTAACCCCACATTACAATGCCATATAATAAATGAGAGTGAATCATACTATAATACAATTTACGAAGAGCTGTGAAAGGTAAGATGTTTCTCAGTTTAGACAAGATACCCACATATCTAAATATTTTACATGTTAACGTGATAATATGCTCTGCAAAGTTTATTTTTCATCAATTGTAATGCCCTTATATTTTACTGATTTATTGACGGAAACTGGATTTTTGTTGAAAAGTATTTCGATCGTTTGAATTGGATTGGTAATTTTGGGGGTCAATGTTAACGCTGAAGATTTTTTAGGGTTGGCAATTATTTTGTTGGCTTTTGTCCATTCTAGTAGACTCAGTAACTCATGATTAACTTCAAACTTACCCCTAAAATGTCATTTTTTCAACCTAAGTGCAAACAAAATTCAAATTTTTAGAGACCCATTGGAGGGAGGACCCTAAAACGTTGTACCCCAATATTTTGCCATTCTCCATCTTTCATATTCACTTATCCTGACAATTTTAGCATTTTGGTTCAAGCGGTTGAAAATTTTGAATTTTGGAAGGCCCGTTTGAGAAGGACCCTGCATTTCGATAACCCCAAATTTTGTCTTATCAAAACCTCCCTTTAAGTTTGCCTATCTTAAAAATTTCGAGTGTTAATCTAGAGTGAAAAAAAGTTTTAATTTTAGATTTTTAATTTTTAATTTTCAACAGTACTTGTTTGGGGAGGACCCTCCACTTTGGTACTTCCAAACTTTGTCAAAATTTACCTTTTTTATATTTGTATTTATCCAAAAAATATCTACATTAAGTGGTTAAAGTTTTTGACTTTTGGAGGACACGTTTGAGGAGGACCCCAATTTTGGTATTTTTAAATTTTGTTATGTTATAACGATTTATTTATGTTTAAACCTATTTTGAAAGTTTTATGACTGTATCTAGTTTAAGTGGTTAAAAATTTAAAATTTTGGAGGGCCCGTTTGAGGGCGATCCCGATTGTGTTATCCAAAATTTTGTTAGGATTATTTTATTTTTAATACCAACCCATTCTGAAAATTTAATCCATCTAACTCCATTGCTTCAAAATTTCAAAATTTTAGAGGACCCATTAGAGGGGGAATCCCCCATTATGGCATCCCCAATATTTCAGGAGGGACCTAGTCCTTCCTAACATCTCCTATACAATGGCTCAAAATTTGAATTCTATGCGTTTAGCGGTTTAAGATAGGTTGGGAAGAAAACCCGAAAAAAAAAAAAAGAAAAAAAAAATAGTATCGAAGTCAATCGGGGCAAATGAACATAACCATAAGAAAGGTGGTTGATAATGTGGTCAAAAACTACAACCCGTTTTTCATCAATATCGGTACTGACCGAGATATATGTACTGGTTTAAATTTGACCCCGTTTTGGCAATTTTTGACCTCTAAAATTGTACGTACAGTATGAAGTCTCTGTTTGCCCCATGTTGTGTCCAAATTTCAGCTTAACAAGTTTAACGGTTTTCGAGTTTAAAGCAAATCAAAAAATTTTCAGCAAAAACTGGCAATTTTTACCCAATTTTTGAATTCTTAAACCACGATTACGTGACCTATGATCCCCATAATCGGCATACATGATGCTTTTATTCATTACCATGTTGTTCCAAACATTTAACTTTCTGGGTTTAACGGTTTTTAAGTTATAAGCAAATCAAATAAGTTGCGATGCTCAATTGGCAGAGCATACAAACAAAGATCCAAGGCGCGCGTGAGTAAAGTCCCAACAAGAACAGTCAAATAGGGATCGCAAAATATACATTATTACATCCAAAAACTCGATGGTGCTGAGCAGTAAGACATTTTTTTCTTTTTAACTCTATGAATGCATTGGAAATAAACTATAAGGAAATTCACACATATTCAGGCCAAGAAGATGCTCATTTTGAGACAATTGCGGGTTCCACTTTCATCTGATTCAATCTCTAGTTTCAGACAATGCGCTCCCAAAATTTTCGCAATTTTTTTTTACATAAATTCTATTCTGCTGGTTCCCTTTGGTTGAATTACAATACTACTGGGAATATACTAAATGCCCGCGTTTTTGCACCAACACCAGTACATGTTGTCGACCATGAGAGTTCCCAACTCCTAAGATACCGTATCATGAAAAACAAAAACAAATATGAAATGAAATTTATCATCAATAGTAGTTTGCGTAAAACTTTTCTTCAAACTTAAACAGGATAGGTTATTAGACCCCAAATAACTTCTACACAACGCAATGTCATTTAAATTAGGCCTGATTTTCTGGTTTTAAATCAAAAAAGAATTTACGCCATTAAATGTTAGGTTAGTGGAAGAATTCTTGGCAATTTAAATAAACTAATGCATGTTTTATTTAATCTAAAACGCATTTTTTTTTAATTTAGCAAAAGTGAACATATCTTATTCAGCTTAAAAAAACGGTTTTTAATTTAGCAAAAGGGAACATTCAGATTTTACCTTATGGCACAATAAATAAAAATATGCCTAAAATTTCAGGGCAAACTTTAACATACCATTTATTACGTCATAGTTTGACAACAAACGCGCATAAAAACTAAATTATCTCGGAAAGTTAAAATTGAAAAATTAAAAATGTTCCCTTTCGCAAAATGATGGGAGTACAGCTTTTGTATGTGATGCAAAAGTCATTCGAATTCGGCATCTTTCTCACTAAGTTAGTGATTAGCGCAAAGCAGTTACGTAATAACTAAGTTTAAAATTTATACTTATGTACACCACAACTAAGTCAGCGTTACAAGACTGTGATTTTTGCGTCTCTATCGGTTTCTTTTGTTAAACTAGCATTAACTATAGTGATCTCATTTTGCATTGAAAACAAACAGCAAAAAAGAATGAACTAAGGTGCAGCAACTAGCAGTTTATGACCATCGGCCTTCACACAATAGAAATATATTTCTCTTCCCCTTAAATAGTAAAATAAAATTCCTCTCCGGTTGGGAACCACTCCATTAGGCTCTGCAGCAGCGGTAGTCAGTGACGAATCCAGCAAAGGCAATTAAAGCGAGATAGTATTAGTTTTTTTCGTGTTCCCGAATTCTTGGGAACACAATAGGAAAACGTAATTTCGGAGAGAAAAAGGACCAGGTTTTCATTTTGCTTCGGGATACAATTATCGTAAACTTAGCAGAATATCGTAATTCTCAGACCTTGATAGCATTTATGATATAGAATCAGCTAAATTATGCATCAGCTTCAACATCAAAAAATTCCAAAATTTTTACCAAATCATTTACCAAGCTTGGCGCTTTTCACTCTCACAATACTTGGCAGAAACAATCACGTGATTATTTTTTATCTCAAACAATCACGTCATTATTTTTTTACCCTGAGTCAATGAAAAATTTAGCCAAAATCTATCAGCGTTTTGAGGTGCCAAACTATAGACTGATATCAACAAAGAACTAAAAACCTTGAGCATGGATGCGTTTAAAAAGAAAATTTGTTTCAACAGACTTTCTTAATTGTTTTTAAAAATAAAAAGAAAATTTCAGCAATATTACTAAACATAAATAAAATTTCTATTTTGCTAAAGTAGATTTATATTACGAAATAATATCGCTTATTAATGCGCAAAGATTAACTAGCTGCTGAATATGATAAGGGGCACATTGGCTAGATAACCGATAAATGCTTTTTGGTACTACTTGCCGATTACGTACTTTGGCTGTGTTTGTTTCATTCTTTTTGCTTTTGTTTGTTGTATGTCAATTGTGAGTTGGTGAACTAAACATCTCTCTATCACTGGCTAGCATGTGACAGTCTGACCGCTAGCATCTTAAACTGAAATAAATAGTCATTGGCACAGCATTAAACTGGCTGATATTTTCCTTTTGCTACTTCTAATGTTTTAGTAACGATTATTCTTTTGGTTTCGAAACAAAAACTTTGTTTCAAAAACAACAATACCTAATTTTGTTTTGAAAACAATCATCTTGTTAAAGAAAAACTTTTTTTGTTTTCTAAATCCAAACTAGCTAGAGAGCCAATTGTTTTTTTTGTTCTTTATATCTATGGTTAAATCACGCTTGCTGGCTTTCCATATTTTTTTCTTTCGTATGAACCAAACACTTTGGGTCTGTCTATCCTCATCAATCCAGATCACCCTTTTGGGGGTTCTGTTTGCAAGTCTTTTGTCGGGCTGGGCTACCACAACGGATAAACTGATTGATATCAAAAAGAAATATGCGTAAAGTGTCTTTCCAGAAAACACTGTGCCAATTTGGGAGTCGAACCGGAATCCAACAACCTTTCGATCAAAAACCCGAAGCAAAACCAATCGAACTACCGCCACCGCGTCATTCCATTTTGCTTGACCTGTTATTACCAAACCTAAATTTGAATTCAACAGATTCTTCTTCTGTGGCAAACTGCGTGCTGTCCTACTCTACACAGCGTATTTCTCACTTTGTGTGGTCCTACCCTTATGCAAGTTTATGATACTGCAATGCATCTTACAGCCTTTTAATTGATCACAAAAAGATAAAAACTGCAATATATGTACAGGAAAAAGATTACGCATGTGTACGTTTAAGACAAATTATACCACTAAAATAAAATTACTTTTTACTTAGATAAATTAATTCCCACAAAGAAAGTTATTGTACTTTTTACCGGTTTCCAAAGCTGTTTACAAGCTACTGTGCGATATGGTTTCGTTTGCGTAGACTATTACAAGTGTTACTATTTTCCTTCAACGACCATTGAAATAATTCAAGCTATAAATTCCATCAAAAACATCAGTTTAATCATTTCGAAAAGTCTTACAAATAAACTTATAGTACTTTTAGCCAGTTTCCAAAGCTGGCTACAAAGAACTAAGCAAAACGATTGGTCTGGCGCAGACTATTATACGTGTTACTATTTTCCTTCCTTTAACCAACAATTAAAATAGATTTAACTAGGCTATTGCTTCCAAAGAAGACCAGTTTGATCTTTTTAAAAATAACATAGGGTGGTTCATCAACTTCTGAAATTCGTGGGCCAGTATTCTAAGAGAGGACTTGAGCAGCAGGTACAGCTCAAGCTCTGCTTGGGCTCAAAATCGGTATTTTAAGAAAATATTCAAGTAGCACTTTCAAGCTATCAAATAAAAACTTACGTTTGTGATGGTATAAACAATAAAAGCCAGAGAGCGCGGAGATTATCAGTTTCTAGTAACGTTGTGTTTTGTCTCAGTCCGGTTTTTTTGAGGCCAACCAATTACGAACTGCCAACATTTTTGACTCAACCAAACTGGATAACTGCGCATACGTTTGTGATGGTATAAACAATAAAAGCCAGAGAGCGCGGAGATTATCAGTTTCTAGTAACGATGTGTTTTGTCTCAGTCCGGTTTTTTTGAGGCCAACCAATTACGAACTGCCAACATTTTTGACTCAACCAAACTGGATAACAGCGCATACTGTTAAAATAGGTTTCTGCTATTTGCTGATGATTTGGTTCTGCTTTTGTCCTCTAAATTTGGCTTTCGGTATAGCGGCTTCATGTGACATAAACGGCATAAATAGCAAACACTGAAAAAAACTTGGGTATTTTACAGTATCTTTCAGAACTCAGATCAGTAATTGTTTCAAGTGAATGAAGCAACGCTGAGAGAGGTCGAGTTCAAGCTAGAATCTTGGTATAAAATAAACTCTGATATATGATGGCGATGAATGAGCACGTAGCAATTCACAATTGATGACAAACTAAACATCCAAATTATTCAAACTGGTAACTATGACGAAACCATTGCAATTTTCTGTTGTTATAAAGAAGAATATTTGGTGTGTTTGGAACGTAACAAGACTGCGCAAATGTTTTATTCATTCAAATTTTTCTGATTTTGAGCGCTAAGTCCCAACTTAAGCGTGTCACGGCCAAAATGAACTTCAATTGTCATTCTTCTCTGTCATGATTTCATGCACTGCTGAAAACTTTTTTCAAAAATTGCTCAAAGTTTCGTCGTCATAGTCATTTTACGGCTTTCACGTTAGCATATTGCATTTTTCGTGACCCTCTTAAACGGGGACTGAAGGCAAAATATATGAGGGAACTAAACTAAGGCCTATCGTATTACATTAGATTTGCGTTGACTCCATTCCCCTTGTCTTAGCTGTTTCAGAGATATACTACTTCAAATACAAAGTCGGAATCTCTCTAATCATAATTTTTAGTGGCAACCCTGACGTTGAAAACACTGGCACCGCCACCTTCTACTCTTAAGCAGGGCTGCAATTAGACTAAACTACAGAAACTTTTTAGCTTATATATTGGTTGACGCAGGCCTCTGTTGGCTAGGTTGCTGCGTTGTAACGTTAGGGTTGCCGATCCGATAAAACTTATGATTAGGAAGGTCTCGACGTCGAGTTTGAAGTAGAATATCTCTGGAATAGCTCGGTCAAGAAGGATGAAATCAGCATTAATCCAATGTAATACAATTGATCTAAGTTTAGATGCTCCCGCGATTTTGACTTCAGTCCTTGTTTAAGCTTACGAAGAAAACAAAGTTACAGAAAGCCGGTTCTGTTGAATACGGAAATTGACCTACGGTAATAATGCAATATTAGTTTTGGCGAGAAAATAACGATCAAGACATTGTATATTGGAGCATTGTGGTAGTGAAGCAGCCAGGATTGTCTTTTTTTTTATGAAGTTTTCATTTCTGTTTTTTAACATTTTTGCAGAGATCTTAGATCTTTTGTAATGATTGTCATCACTTTTTTCAGTTCATGTCCAGCTCATTTGCTATTCTCTCTACAGCAATATTTTGCGTAAATCTCCGGTAAATCAGGTTTTTTATTTTTTTCTCTGAGCAAGAGATTTTTAAGTTTTAGACTAAAGTTGATGGCCTTAAATTTTTTCAACGACCAAGTTTAGAATTGATTTAAACAACAAACTGTGAAAAAGCGAATGATTAACACAGAAACTTGAAAAGATACTTGCTGAGGACTCCGCAATTGTTTAATCTTCGAGCAGCTTTTTCGCCGAATCGAAGTATTTCAGCGACTAAGCAAGCTTTATAATTGCACTAATTAAACTCAGTTTTTTAATTGTTTTCGACGCTCTCATTAAACCCCATAACGTTAGTAATGAGACTAAACACGTCAATGACGTTAAGGTTGCAAAAAAGTGATGTTGAAGTTGTGCAGTGTGATTTTCATGTGGTGTTTTTGTTTTTATTCTTTAAGAATAGAAAGAATAAAAAAATGGTGAAAAGAAAACCATGAGTTCCGTGGAATAGCTTGTTAGGTTTGAAGTTGTGGTTTGGGAACGTTTAATTAAAACTCTTTTGAAGAGAGATGAAATTAATGTTGTAATTGAAGATTAAGAAGATTGTTACGCTTTGTTAAGCTTTTACCCTGCAATCTTAAAAAAATTAGTGGGTCACGAAGAAAGAAAAAAATAATTCTAAAGATCATAGATGAAGTCGAGGGCACAAAGTTCGACGCCAAAGTTAAGGACACAAAAAAATCCGAGGCCAAGGCCAAAGACAGCTCTTTGGAGGACAGACCCTCTCGAAGCCAAGGACAGGAATGCTAGAGGCCAAGGAAAAAGGCTAAAAACACAGACGCAAGTGTTCTCCAAAAAAAAAGGTCTTCAAATTTTTTTTCAGACGATCTCCAAAAAAAAGCGTCTTCAAACAAACTTTTCAGGCGATTTCCGAGAGAGGAATACAAAAAAGGTCTTCGCAAGTTTTCCGCAAGGTTTCTAACGAAATTTTAAGGGTTCAAAAAATAGTGCTGCTCTCGAGCCGAGGACAAGGCAATTTTCGGGGACTTGAGTCTTTGAGACAAGGTCAAGGTCTTGACCTTCGAGCCCAAAGATTTCAAAATGTGTCCTCGAGAACGTCCTTGAGATGAAAAACGTCCTCGAGGACTCCACCTCTGCTAAAGATACGTAACTTTAAGGCCTCATTTCTATATGAGGTATTTGAAATTTTAACTGCCAATAACTTGCTATGCAACTTTTATAAAATAGGCATGCAAATTAATATGGATACTAACTTTAAAAAGTTTAAGAGATTTACAGTAAAAAGAGAACAAAAACTAGCTAAAAGTTTGACACTGTGTTCTAGAATTTGCACGAAGAGGAAACCGATATAGGCCTACATGACTTTGCAATTTCCTAATATAAAGAATACTCAATACTTGGCAACATTTTAACACATACCGCACGGTTTCCAAAAATCCCAAAACTTAAACACTGCATTTTCACAAAGTGCGTAACTTACAAATTGTTTGATGAGATTTGCGTTGTTTTTCTGCCATTCGTTTATTTTACTAAACAACTTTTCAGTTATTTCTCGTCTCCTTTAGCTCTAACAACATCTACGGAATCTTTTCTATTTATTTTAACTGCCAATAACTTGAGAAGTAATGCCGCCATTGAATTTCGCGTCGCGGAGGAATCTTCAGAAACCAGAACAAAACTTACTGCTCCAAGTGAGTTTTAATTTGTGTAAGTTAGACGATTGCTTTGCTAAAAAGTAGCCGTTATCACAAAAATATCTGAAAGTTCAAGTTTGTTTATTAACGCCACTAAATTTGAAAACTCGAAAACACAATACTAAAGAAAACTGAGTCCAAGCACTGACTAAAATGGTAAACGACTAAAATACAAGTATTCTTTTCTCTATCAGCTTCCAAAAAGAGCTTATTAATTAATTGTTCCAAATCGAAGTAGTCTAGTCACGAGCAAACATTATCAATTTTAGTCAAGTTAAGAAACCAATGTCCTACTTGGCTTGATGGGAAGTCATACCAAGTTTTACTATTTTCTCTAGCATTAGTCTAGAGTAGACAGTATTTAGTGAAAGTGACAGGTAAAATAGTAACAATTGACTTTTACAAAAGTCATTTGTCACGATTTCAAAAGTCTAATTGTGATGATTTCCTTTCATTTTGCCGTAACCTTACAGACTACTGGGCACTGGAACGCTGGGATGTTATAATGTAAAACACAACTTTGAAAGTTAGTTTATAAATATTTTTTCCTATTGTTCCAGAGCGTTCTTAGCTTTGTTCACATTATTGTAGAAGCAGATTTTGAGAGACCGCTGGACAATTTTGAGAGACCGTTTCAGTTTCTCAATTTACCTTAAAAAACATTGGAATATACTTTGCTTCTACCGGACATAAAAAACTTAGTACTAAAACTAATAAAATGCGAAATTCTTTCTTAGAATTAAAATGCACGATCGCAAACTTTCTGTAACAACGCCATTTTAAATGTGTTTTGAAACCTTGTAAGGGCCAACCAAACATTACATAAAATAATTCCCTTGTCAAGTCTTGCAATTGATTTATTCGATTTATTTGTCTCTATATTTAATTGCAAATATCAGTAGCTTAGCCAAACAATAACTAAAATATTGTATACAAAACCACAGCGTTACTAAGTTAGACTATACGTTAACAATGCGAGTGATAAACATTACATTAACAGTTAAAAGTAAGTTTAATGTTGTTAAGTCCTGCACAAGTATTACAAATGCGATTTGACTTGGAAGCAAAATACTGTAGTTGGAACACTGCAATGTCCTGATGTATTCTTAACTTGTAGTAAAAAGAAAACACAGCTGTTTACATCAAATAAAAACAGGATGTATTCGTCGTTCTGGCTTTTTGCTTTATACTGAAAATGGTACAAGATACCTCAAGAAAACAGCAAAAAATCTGATTCAGAAAATTCATCCTAACGCAATACAAAATAAACATTTAAGTTACTATATCCACACTTCCATATTTACCTGACAGCAGTAATTCGGAAATACAGCTCTAATATTCTGTGTTGTTTAGTTTGCAGAGTAGTGGATGAATTTTGTCTAAACTGTTCATTTGAACTGACTTGTGGCGCTTCTTTCCTTAAAGAATTTGAAAACACTAGCCAAAGTCCAGTATCTGTAACGTGTCGGAAAGATGGAAGTCTTACTTCAAATGAGTTGTGTGAACAAGGTTAGATCTTAATTCACTTGCTGTATTTTGCCAGCTAAAGCAGCTAATTTATACCGATGAAAAATATCGTTTAACCCTATTTGTACCGAAGAGGGGGGCAAATGTTTTTTAATATTTATTTTAATATAGCCCCTAACCTAAATAAAAGTTTTGCTTTGATGCACCCTGACTTTAAATCAAATTTAATGACACACATTTTCAGTAAGTTTGGTGTCAGCCGGACCACGGGAAGTGACGTCATTTTTGCCTTTGTCAGAGGCACGTAAGAAGTTTCATACAGTTTTGAGCACAATGCTTGCTTATCAGTGCGCGTCAGTGCAGTCGCCAGAGCAAACGAAGTGAAAGGACACTAGCCAAAAGTGGGGGGGCACTAAAATTTGCTGACAAAAACTGATCTTCAGATCTTGTAAGGCTACAAATATGCGCAATTTTAAAATAAGGCCGGCAGCGTTTCTAAGCTCGTTCGTCTGCGGCCCATAATCGCTCGAAAAATCTACCTACAACAGTGAATGCTTCCAGAAGTGCAACCAGATTTTGCTTATAGGGTAAACCAAAAGTAATTTTTATTTGCTTAAAAACTGCCTGATTTAGCCCCCGTGCTGAACAAACTGATGCAACTCAAGCGTGTCACAGACGGGCATAGTCGCTAAATATTTAGTGATTGCGTACGGGGCCTGGAAACGGGGCCCCCACCCGCTGGGCAATTTTTGCAATTTTCCAGCAAAGAAATAGCAATTTTAATGCCATTTTAAACATTTTGCCCTTTTTAAAACCTTATGAATAACTAAATTGCTGAAATTCAAAAATCATTTCAACGAATTAAATTACTTAGCACTTTTAGTCCCTCCCCTCTTCCCCCTTAATTCAGACCAAGTTTAAAATACGTTTAAACGCTCGTATTTTAACGTTAAATTTTCTAAATGACTTGGCTAAGAAGGCTTAAGCCCCTGCAACCATGTTGCACCACTGACTCTGACCTCAAAGTCTTGAGTGTGCTCTAAAAATCAAAATAACTGGTCTTTGAAAAAAATGTTTTCACGTATTGTTTCATGACATAATCACGTACGAAGTACCAATAACGATTCTGCAGGACATCTCTCTTCCACGACACATACGTAAAGGCGCGTTAATAAGACGGAATATTGCGTCAGATATATGTACAGCAGTTGGTTGCCAGCAATTTCGCAAAGATCGAGAAAAAGTCAACGAAAAATTATGTTTGAACGTAATTATTCCTTTTTCCATCATTGCTTGTTGTCTTGTTTTTGGGCGATGTTCCAAAAACAGTATTTTGAGTAAGCCAAAATGGGGGGCAGCAGCAGCCGTTAGGGGGGCACGGTCCTCCCTGGCCCCCCTTAGCGACGACACTGCTGCGCGTATTCTATTCATTGTATTGCGTATTCATTACCAATGCTAATCTTCAGCTGGAATAAAACATTTTATTTACTGATAAATGCATTGCATCATCATTACGTCATTGATGACGTCATAATTCTAAAACATTGCTTTTTTTGCTATTTCTCTAAATAACCTGCGCTTGCATAAAAAATCGATCCGTTTTCATCAACTGTTAAATGATAAAATGAAAATAATGCTGCAGTATTCTAAAGTTTTGTGAATTATGATATATCTCAGTAACAAAAAATTACAAATAATAATCAACACAATATATTAAAGATGACGCCCTCATGCATGTGACGTCATCATGCATGATGACGTCTGCTGTAAGTTTATCAGAGATGTCTTTGAAATGAAGTCCAAACTGACAATAATATTTTGCAACATTTAGGCAAATTTGCATGCTGTTATAAAGATTTACTGGATTTGGTGACGTCATCATCGCTTTGGTGATGTCATGGACCTCAAAATATTTATTTTTAAAAATTTAACAAAAAATAGCTTCAACAAGCAAAAAATCTTTCTTCTATCACTTACCAATCGGTTTTTCAGATAGGGAGGCAAATTTGCCCCACTGGTACAACTAGGGTGTAAAAATAGCCCGTTACATATAGGGTTAAGCAAACTGCTCAAGTTAGAAAAATGGAAATGCTACAAGTTAAACAGAATGCAGAGTAGATTGCAACTTGTAAGTCTTTCCTGAACAGAGGGAGATCCTAAATAAACCTTGCTGTTGGAGAACGCTGCCTTATTTTAACCTTTTTTTTTTAATAATTTCTAGTAATCAATCTTTTCAGAGCTCTCAGTACGCCAAACTTTTAGATTAACATTATTTAATTACACTGGCCAATGAGCTACTACTTCGATTTTTTTCAAGTTCCACCAACGGAATCGTTTGTGTTTGCTTGGTTCGCAACATCAGACAATGGATTAGTAAGTTTTTTTTAGATTGACCCTATTTTAAAACGCAATTGAAACTTCAAACTTTTTCTTCTCCAATATTTGTCGTAATAAATTGTTTGAGGTTGAAAACATTTTAACCTTAATTTAAAACTTGTTTTTGACTATTTTTGCTGTGGATGGTTGCAGTGCACCCAAAATAAAAACACGTCTTCGTGTATTAGCTCAACTGCACAGAAAATAATACACATTACAACAAAATATATTTTTCTCGGTCATAATTTGAATGTAATTTTCTGGGATAGTTTAGTCAGATTTTCAATTTCGGTTTATAGGCCAGCTTAGCTTAGCTTGTAAATTTTGGTTCAAACGTCAGTCTTGCTGATGAGCTTTTGGTATTAAGCGAGAATTTCGTCCAAGGCAGTACTTGGGGAAAAGTTAAGTTTTGCTTTTGTTGAGTTAAACTTATTAATAGCGGAAGTTAAGAGAAGAGGATTATAGCCTATACCGATAGCTTTGGTTTTCAAATTACCAGTTCAGTTAACAATTCGGGGATCACAATTTCTTGTTCTGTTTTGACTCCTCTTCACACTGATGATAAGGGCTCTGTTTCACCTGCGTCACTATAAAAGGGTTAAAACGATTACCCGTTGAGATGTGGAAACAATATTACAGACGATATTAGACTAGGTCGGCAGCACAGCCGAGAGGGTAAAGGCGTCGTTTTTGCAACGATCCTGATTGCATTATCTGGATTTAACCCGCACCCTAGTCACGTTGTTGCGTCCTTCGATAAGACGCTTTACGATTATTATCTTTGCTTGGTGGCTTCGAACAAGGGTCAAATACAGTGGACACGAATTCGAAGAAATCCACAGAAACATTAGATCAATGGAAACTCTTAAACTGGTGCGAATTCCTCTGACCACAAAGTTGTCATTGTAATGAAAAGCGCGAGGAACGTCCAATACTTAACATCTGAGGATGTTGGTGACGGGAGGATAAACATGTGCTACAACAACATCAAATTAACAAAGTAAGATTGTAACTGGTCATGTCTTAAAAAAATCTTTAAAAATAAGTTTAAGAGTAAGCGTAAGCAACTCAGAAGAGTAAGCAAGTCTAATGGAAAAAATATCATGTTTTCTTCTTAAAATCCAAATTTTGGCCATCTTGTTTCCAGCAGATTGTGCAATAAATCAGTTTTGTAAATTTTTCATATTTTAAGTCTTGCTAAGTACCGGGCTTCTTGGCACTACGTGAGTGCGGAAAGTATTAGTGAATGAATAAGTGGAACAACTGCTGTTCAAATTCAGAGAAGTTAGATATTTTCCTCGAGCGTTTTGGCCGCCCAGAGCTAGCAATTATTTGGAATCAGTATAAGGTTTTAGTATCGTAGGCGAAGTAGCCTATAGCCTATCGTAGCTATTGCTTACTATAAATAATAATCTATCCGAAGAAGTGATTGCATGTGCATGTAGCATGTTGCTGTTACATGTTGAAGCATTGTAGCTGACAAGATCTTAGACTAAGATTCCAGTTTTTAGCAAGCCAGTAAGTTTTATGCAATTTTTGCACTATTAGTTTAGGCCTAAAGATTAGAAGGTCATTTGGTTTTTCACGTAGTTATGAAACAATTGCAAACTTCAATGCAAAGCCTTTTAGCTCATATTTATTGTATAGGCTTGCCACGGTTATCAATAGGTACCTTCCAAGCCACTGCCTCGACAGCTGTAGTCAGTCATTTGGAACGGCTTTGACGCACTTTCGTTTGGTTTGGTAATGTTTGGAAAGCGTTTCTCTCTGGTCTAAAGAGAAAAAGAATTGTGATTAACTTAAGATTTCTCGGCCGAAAAGAATCAAAATTGGAGCCAAAAAATTCTAAAAAATTTCCGAAGTTGTTTTACTCTATGGTTTTCACAGTATATTTTTGTAGTAAAAGCAACCTAATGTCCTTTTAACTTGTTCTGAAAGAATGAAAAATTGTGTGAATACGTGTTGCTTAAAGATTGCCTTCACAACAAAAACCTTTTTTATTTATTGCTTGCGTTGTGGGTCACTTTCAGAAGAAATATTCCTTCTAATCTGGGAAAAATTTAACGTGTGCCTTTACGTTATTTTATGAACACTACCTCAACAATAAAATAAGAATCGCTTTTTTGATTGTTGCTAATTTTTTTAATGCATTGTATCTGGACTTTGTCACTCGGCCTGGGCTTTTCAGGTCGAATTCAGGATTGGGTCCAGTTAAGGCGATTAACAGAATTTCGGGCTTTTAGGGCTTGGTACGTGTCTTGTGCTGTAGGACTTACTGTAGGTGCCATAAAAAAACATAATCAAAAGAACTTTGCAGCACTGAATGAAGACTTTATTTACCTAGCATTAATACGATAATTGATGTACAATTATTGTTACTGATTGCATCACAATTTATTTAAATAAATAATTCTATTTGGTCGCAGCAAACCAAAGTTTTTCCAAAAAAAGGAGCAATTAATCGTATGGTTTTTTGACCTAACTTAATTTTCGGGCTTTTTCGGATCTGGTTTAAGCTTAAAATCATTTTGGATTCGGGCATATACTATATTTTCGGGTTCAGGCTTGAGCTAGTTGCCCCGTTTATAACTCTGAAGCAAAATATCTAGAATAAATTCACCATTGAAGCAGGTAAGGACGTTTACTAGCAGCATATTCATGGGGTGCCAGAGCATTATGTAATGCTCTCTCCTTTTTGGCCATAGCATAAAACAAAAAAAAGTTTAAATCTGAGTAATTAGAATGAAAAAGAACATAAGGCTTTTGACTCGTGGTGTTTTAGGAACGTTTCAATAAATTGATAGCATATTAGTAGTGTTTATTTTTAAAGTCAGCGCAGTTCAAGATCACAATTAATGCACAAATCGAGTATAAAAGTGATAATAGGCTGGCAATGGAGAGAAAGCGGAGTGACGAAAATCATCTTCAAGTCTGCTGTATTTCCACCATTATGAATACAACAATGCATGGTTAAATTTAATTTAGAAAATCATGGCTAAACGACTTTAGTTTTTCGTTTAGCAAACGAAAACAAAATACAGTACTTCAAAAAATCTTTAACACCAACAAAAAAAATCTGGTATTTGCAAATTTACATCAAAAAGATTTAGCAAATGGTTGGAGTGGGAAAGATTTTATTTACTTAACCCAGCATGCCAATATTTTTGCTGATTTTGAAAACTGTCTGACTCAGGATCACTAATTTAAAATATGGGAAAAAGCTAACTCTATTTTATACGCAACTACGTTTAGAAATGGGGTGTGTCATGTCTTTTCCGTTTAGGCATAGCATAAAATCCTAAAATGATCCGCAACCACAAACTATATTGAGAAGGCATCATGCCATACATTGTACTTTAAGCAGTTCCAAAACAGTATGTCTCAACGCTAATTTATCATAGTTTTGGTCATAAGACTTTGCATGTATGCTGCCAATAGTACATTTTTAATATTTTTTTTGCATAAAAAAGCTTACGATATCGTGGCCGATTAGGCCATACATTGTTCTTTATGCTGTTCCGAAACTGTATGTCTTATGCTAATTAATCATAGTTTTGGTCATAAGACTTTGCATACATGCTGCCAAGGTGAAAGCCTCTGCCAATGTGCAAACAATTAAGGATTGTCCAGCTTGGCCGAGAGGTGGCTGGGGAATACCTTTGGTTTAGATGTGCTGAGGGCTGCTGATGAGAGCTAAAAGCTTAAAACAACGCTGCCCAGCTCTGTGCATTTTTTTGCTTCTTGTTGCTCTGAATTGTCTGCTAAAATTGTGCTTTTCGTAAAATTATTGATTGGAAATTAACCAAAAATAATTATTTGAAAAAAATTAAAAATAGTTAAGATTTTTATATATTGTAGCTCATTTTGGATTATTTGCTTGCGCAGTTCCTGCTTTCAAAAAAATACTTTGCAAAAGCATTTATTTATAGAGTAAATAGATCTAAATTTCTTTTAACAACCTTGAAGCATGACTCCAACCAATTTAAAAACTTTGAAGCAGCGTATGCATTTTATTGAAAAGTACCATTGTATTTGCAACCTTTCTTTTTTGCTCAAAATATACAACTTTAATAAAATCTGGGAGATGTTAAAAATAGGCATGCAACGTGTTATAAACAAGAATACTAACTTTAAAAAGTTTAAAAGATTTACTACGAAAAAAAAAAACGAGCAACCAGCGTGACAGTGTAGTCTAAAATTTGTACAATGAGGAAGCAGATATAGGCCTACGTGACTTTACCAAGTCTAATATAAAGAACCACCAATACTTTGCAACATTTTAGCAGTCATACAACGAGGTTACCAAAAATCCCAAAACTTAAACACTGCATTTTCACAAAGTGCGTAATTTACAAATTGTTTTGATCTGATTTGCGTTGTTTTTTCTGCCATTCGTTTTTTAATTAAACGACTTTTCAGGCATTTCCCATCTTCTTTATATCCGAGAGCACTTTTCTATCTATTTTAACTGCCAATAACTTGAGAAGTAATGCAACCATTGAATTCCGTTTTGCGGCAGGATTTTTAGAAACCAGAGCAAATATCACTTTTCCATGTAAGTTTTCATTTGAAGCACGTTTTGGCAAAAGTTGAAAAGTGACATTTTAGAATAAAAATGTTTTTTGGTTTTCTTCAAGTCATTTACTAAAAATATTTTTCCTGAGAAAAAGTTATTTTAATTTTTATTCAATTTTTGGCAACAGAAAAAATAGCTTATTATGTTGCATTTGGCAACAAGGTCAAATAAAAGTTTGAAACTTTAAACGCGATTTTTTCGAAACAGTGAAATATGACTTATCAACTTTTGCCATACTTTACTTCATTTCGATTTGAATAAGATTTACTGTCATCACTTTAAATAGCCTAAGGCGGAAACAGCCTGTTGGGGGTATTATTTCAATGGTGGTTGTTACTGATTTTAATGTTTCATTTTAAGCTTTAATTTTTGTCGTATCCCTGCATTCTTTTTTTTTTTCTAAAGAAGTTTCTATATTTTAAAAACAAAATCACTATAGCCTTTATTTTCTTCTATTAAAATCAAGAAAGCGTTATGTCACCGTTTTGATACAACTCGAAAGTTAATCCTGGAATTGAAGTGGACGGTCGAAAAACTTTTTATGAAAGCCTTTATATACAGTAGTTGTAGAAGCCTCACTTTACTATTTTAAAACAAAAAACGATCTCAGTGAACTACTGTGCAAAACTAATGAACATTGATGTAAAATCACTGTATGCAAGATTTTGCTTTTGAGCGAACACAAATTTTCGAAACAGTGTGGTTTGGTCTCGTATTTGTTGCAATGCGCCATTTTATTTTGTTATTGAATAACAACTTACAGCGACTAAAAGTGGAAGCTGACTTTGATGAGTTTTTGCATTTTTTGCTGTTTTCAATGCATTGAGATAAACAGATACTTTATATGAAGTCTAACGTTTTCGCAGCAAGCATTTTGCATGATATTAATAATCAGCTTATGTGTAAGATTAAAACCATTAAAACAAATTTAGATATATAGGGATCCATTATGACTTAATTAATTCAGACCGAATAATTTATACCTGCCACAATCATAAGCAACAGTTAGCAGTCAACATATTGTTTACCTAGCGTTCCCCGAGAGGGTAAAGGCATCGTTTTCATCGTTTACGATCCTAACCGCATGATTACGGGTTCAACTCGCATCTTGGTCGCGTTGTTGCTTCCTTGGACAAGACTCTTTACGATGATTATTTCTGTTTGGTGGTTTTGAACAAGCAGCAAATTTACGTGGAACAAAGTCAAACGTCAACCGGAAAAAATGGAAAATGGTCTACTGCTAAGCGGGTGTGGATTTGTCCAAAATGCATAGTGCCACCGACGTTTTTTCGTGATAGTAGGATAAAGAATAGATACATTAATCAATCACCAATCTCTAAAGAATAGGTTAATTAATAGTATGAAACTAATAGTAGTTCAACTATTGTACACAATAAGCCTCCTTTAAAGCCAAACTCCGGCCAAGCTAAAAATTTTAAAGAAAAATTAAAATATTTTATGTCCACAAATAAAACATGAGTTTTCTATTTTATTTACGGTTGAAGAAAAGCGTAAAGATTATCTGCTCTATGACGTACTCTATAAAATTTTCAGATCATTTTACATTGCTGGAGGGTAAATTTCAAACTACAGTAGAAAACTACTTAAACTTTTCAAGGTTGATTGTTGTGGAATGGTGCATTACTGGTATTAAAAATTTTTAAGCTTCTAAGCAAAAAAAAAGAGTAAGCTTTGTGTAAAAGTACAGTTAGCCGCCAAAATCTATACGCTATCAATAAAAAGCTAGATAAAGTACAAAGCAGTTGATATAATTTTCATTGTTTAGTAACTACGAAATCGCTATTAGCGATGGTTGCATAAAAAAATGACCTAGGGTAAAAGCAAATTAACTGACCCTATTTACGTTACCTACGGCAAGCAGCTGCACGGGTAGGTTTTGGCGGCAAATTGCACTTTTACACTAAACTTAAGTGCATTTACACTGGACGCGGGAAGAACCAAAATTTGACGTCATCAACAATTTGTGATAGGTTTCAACCGGTGGCAGATTTTGCG
Organism: Trididemnum nubilum; assembly: GCA_963965965.1. NCBI lineage: Eukaryota > Metazoa > Chordata > Ascidiacea > Aplousobranchia > Didemnidae > Trididemnum > Trididemnum nubilum. The sequence goes on along the minus strand of OZ014471.1, from coordinate 22,073,749 downwards.
AGCGGTAGCTTTACTCCATTTAAACAAAATTCTTGGTAAGGGGTTTGTCTACATTGAACAAGTGATGTAAGCGACCACTAGCCAAGGTTGCCAAATGCCAACCTTTGCTTCGCGTTGCTTCGCATTGCTTCGCGTCCAGTGTAAACTCACATTTTCTCTTGCTTTTCGCCTTGAAACCCGAAAAAAATTGAAATAAACAATAGATTTGAATTTTGTAAACTCATGCTATTAAATGCAAAAGAGCTCCGAGATTGTACAAAAGGAGTGTTTTTGTCCCAGGTAGAGATAGATTATCAGCATGTCGTCACGTTTCAACCTAAATAAAAGATTTTGATGAGTGGAGTTTGATTTTTACCGATTCAAAAAAAGCGCTCGATAGCGCAGGCCTGAGTGAATATCATAAACGAAAATTATGTAATGAATAAATGCTATAAATGAAAAATTATGTACAGGTAATTAAACTTTTTTTTTGAAGATGCCCCGTAGTTTTATTAGAGCAGCTAAAAAAACAAGTACGCACAATTTTTAAAAATTTAAGCTTTATTTAAGAGTAAAGATGCGTTTACATTGGACTTGAAGCTACGCGAAGCGAAGGTTGCCAACCTTTGCGAGTGGTCGCTTACGTCACTTGCTCAAATTAGGCCAACCAGGTATCAACAATTTTGTCTAAATGAAGTAAAGCAACCGCTAGCGAAGTTTACGACCGGTTGAAACCTTTCACGAGTTGTTGATGACGTCACATTTTGGTTGTTTTGCGTCCAGTGAAAACACATTTTTAAAAAAACGCATTTCACATTCTTGGCAATTAACGTTTTTTTGATACTACTATTCAAGAAAGAAGAACTGTTGTTGCTTGAACCAAACCAAAAGCAAAGCCGGACTCATCAAAGCAAATCTTTATGAATGGAATAGGATGAGTTAATGTATGCGAACGTAAACTGAAAGTTTCACCGATAAAGATTCTTAACCAATTAACTGTGCTCTCAACTGGTTGCATTACTATAGTGTAACAAGATGTGAATGATTGTCCATCTTTAGCTAGCGGAACTTAATTTACTCGATTCTTTATTGATATAATTAAGACAAACTTTTGCAGAGATTTTTATTTTGTAATTGTGAAAACATTATGCGTATCAACAAATTAAATTAGTTTCGTTTTTGTGGTTTAGTATTTCTTCAAGCAATTTCGTACAATGTAACACTGACTTTCTATAGCTCAGGCCTGGCAAGTTGCCAAGCCATTTATGCAGCAATTTGAATTAATCTTTGATTTGCAGCATGAAGGTGCTTTTCGGTCAATGACACTAAAGTGCTTTATTTACGATTCATACACAGCAAAACTTACTAGCCAATAGTAAAGCGATATAATTAAAAAATGTTTTTATATATTAGAAAAAGTCCGAAGAATTGGGAAGTTTGTATCTTTAAGCCAATTTTCAACAAAGCTTTGCCTCATGTCCCAAAACCAATGTTATTACAAACTGTCTCAGAAAGAACAAAAAAAGTGCTGAAATGGCCTGATAACTTGCTGGACTCAATCTTGTGGAAAATTTGAATCTTGGGCCTCGCAAAAATCAATTGAAGAAACAAATCTACTCGACAACCTATTTAGTTTTGTAATAACAATTTCACAATGGTGAACTAAAAATATCTGCAAAACAATAATCAATGAAAAACAAGCAGTTTTGTTTCTACAAGCAAAAGAAGCACATATTAAATATCAATTGCTTCAAAAGTCAGTAAGCTTTTTTTTTCTTCTCAATCAAAAGCCAACTATCTAAAAATCATGCGTTCTTTATCTGCCAAAGTTAATTGGTATAAGGGCTTAGAAAGAATTGAAAACGAGTTTCTATTTGGTAAGGGAAAACATTCCGTAAACTAAGTATACAGTAAAAGGAAAAAAACTTGTAGAGCCATTAGCTACAGTTTTACTAACTAACGACAAATTTACGAAAAAAAAATTACAAACTTTTGTTTATTCAATATGGAGAAGCTTTACTCTGAACTGTAGGCAAGTTTGAACTGCTCTAAATCAAGAAAGGACGCCAAGAACCATTACCAGAGTACCATTAATAATATGAGTTAATAAATTTGCTTCCAATAATGCTGTCACAATTTTACCATTATCAAATAACTTACCGAGTGATTTGTATCTAGCAAAAAATTCCAATACAGGATTTTACATATCTTTTTTTTGCAAAATTACGGATTATTGTACTATTCTGACCGCCAATTTATTGTTTAGATTGATTGTTTGGGAGAGAATTATTGACTTTTTGAAGCCTGTTTTTAGCTTGACGTTTTTGGGAACGGGTTTTCGCAGAAAACAAAATATTAAGCGTGACTGACTGACTGAACTTTAATTGTACATTACAAAATCGTTATGAGCGGGATGTTTAGTTCTATTTTGTTCTACTATCAAGTATCAGCAAAGCCCCAGCAACAGTAGCATTTCTATTCAATGATTGTGCACCTAAAACTATAGGTTTTTGTGTTTTAACCACTAACTTAGGTCATCTTCACGGCTAGCATTTAGAAGCATGTTATTCATCTATACAATTTATTATCATAATATACAGTGCGAATGAGCTATCGCGACGTGTTTCGACCTTGCTCAAGAGTCTCCTGGCGAAAGAATAACACATATCTAAACATGCAATGATATAAACTGCAATTACCAAATTTGGAAATAAAAACTGCATCGATAAACATATCTGCTTTTTCTGTTTTTTTTTTAAACAGATTTTCATACTGATCCCAAAACTTAAAAAAATTATTTTGTTTGGTTGAACGTTTCCATGTTACGCGATGAGTTTCGACCCCCACTTTTGAAAAAAAATGAGTTTTTTACACTAGAGAGCGCTGCTTTCAAAATATATTTAAAACAGTAATTCAACTAAATGCCCCTCTGCATTTTACATCTCCAAAAAAAAGCGAAGCGCATTGGACTTCTGGTTTAGTAGTTATGCCCATCTCAGTGATATTATTTACAAAACTCTCTCTAGTGGCCAAAATGTAATTTCTTTATTTTGTAGTATTTTTATAAAAATTTGAGTCTATTTAGTAAAAGAAACTTCAATTTTGAAGTTGAGATTTTTTGCAGTGCCACTAGAGGGAGTAATTTGCTATTTATTTCAAGATTGCATATTGATCTCAGTTAAATACTCTTAAGTTAATGCCACTGCAAAATTTGAATACATTATGACACGGCGCGATTTTTTATTGTTTTTGTTTTTGATATCAACCTAGATCATATGAAAAAGCTAGCATTTAATGCAAAATGCAGCAACAACACGTACTGTTTGCAACATAAATATAATTGTTGTATTACTGAACACTTGTATAATACTGTAATATATTGACTTAAATTTACAATGACTGCTCCAGCAATTTCAATAAAGTTTAAAAGTTCTTTTGATTAACAAAGAAATACATTTCAAAAAAATATTTGCAGATTATCATATTTAAGCAAAACAGAGTTACCAATTTTCAGCAAATTTCAAAAGTTGCCAAACTTATCAAAAACAAAAAAATCAGATATTTTTCGAAAAGGTTTGTTTTGATGTGGCAAACGTTTTACGTGTTTGTCATACAACCTGAAGTATGCTTTGTCGTTGTTATTCTTTTGTTGTTAAAATTTCATTATAGTTACTGCCAAATTAAGCTGAACGCTGAACACTCACCTGCATCATTGATAACTTCCTATTCTGAAGCAAACTGGTTGATTTGTTGAAAAGAATAATCTTCTTTTCGGTATACTACTAAATCCATACTTATAAACGTTGGTGCAATTCCAATTGTTGGTTAATCAAGAAATAGCCACGATTCAATATGGATGAATTCTTGCAGAGTGCTGTCTTCATATACTTTTATAGTTCTGGCTTACCTATTTGGAAATCTGTTTTGGGATAATTCAACAAGGTAGTAGCGATGGCTTTCTTGCCTTCATCACCATCTAAATTTGAAAATAGTGCATGTGGTATGTAGCTCTGTGCCTTGGTGGCAAATATCAAGTACGCAAATTGACTTTGCGATTGCAAGCTGAACATAGAGCTTTATCTCTCAGCGATCACTCATATACAAATTTCTAAAGCATAGGTGTCAAATAAGGAGCATCTGCAACAACCGGTGAGGCAAACCAATATCATGCATTAATCACTAATGCACATGCCACTTGCGCTAGCTTCAAATTTAATTAGTGATGAAATCAAAAAAGCCATTGCTACTACCTTGTTAAAATATCCCAAAACAGAATGATGTAGATAAGCCAGAACTACCAAAAGTATATGAAGACAGTGTAGAGTACTGCGATGAATCAATAATGAATTATGGATATAAAATTTTTTGATCTAATTGAAATCGAACCAAACTTAAAGAGATACCAAACTGCTCGAAATCAGTTTTATTGAAGAATTGAGAACTTCTTGAGCTAATAAATAGAATCCCCAAACTTTTTTCCACAATTTCCTTTATTCACGAAAATACAATTTAATCCGTTTGACTCCGCACCATTGGTAACCCTGCATTTTGCAGTTTTGTGACATTAGAAAAGGTATAAATTTGCAAAAATTAAGAAACGCGATTGCTAACTGGTAGCAGTGAGTAGCCTATAACCAAATCTGAAAACTAGGCTACTACTTCCGAAACATGTAGATTTAGGCTACCTGTACTGCTCCACAGAACGTCTTTTGTGATGTCACAAAATTTAAAAATGCAGGGTTGCCAATTTCAAATGGATAAAAACATATTTTGCAATTAAGGGGAATAGTGGAAAAAACTTTGGGGCACCTCTATTTTACCTCAAGTAGTCCTCATTTCTTCAATAAAACCGATTTTGAGCAGTTATCTCTTTAAGTATGGATTTAGTAGTATACCGAAAAGAAGATTATTCTTTTCAACAAATCAACCAGTTTGCTTCAGAATAGGAAGTTATCAATGATGCAGGTGAGTGTTCAGCGTTCAGCTTAATTTGGCAGTAACTATAATGAAATTTTAACAACAAAAGAACAACAACGACAAAGCATACTTCAGGTTGTATAACAAACACGTAAAGATTTTTCAGTTCAGATTTACTTACTTTGTTAGCTAGTCCATCGCTCTTCTGAGGGATGTGGGGTAAAATTTGTACTTTAGTTGGTTGAGATTTAATTTATAGCAACAGTTTCATTCGGTAAAGATTTAATTAATGGCTTTAGTTTAATTGGGTAAAGATTTTTCAGTTACGATTTACATATTTTGGCTAAAATTGACTGAATGATGGGTAAAGATTTATGTATTATAAACCTTTTCGGTAAAGATTTAGTCATTGATTGATAAATTGGTAAAGATGCATGTTTTGAAAAGTTTTTATCACTGGTGATAATTGTCCTTTTGGCCTTGCTAGCCTTACTGATGAGCCCTGAGATTGGGTGAAACAGCTGTCTAAAGCAAGCTATTGGAAATTATTTTAAATTGTACTATTAGAATTATCTCTTGTAACATTGTGATTACTTAATAATTTTTTGGAAAAAAAATTGTGTCATGATCTGGTTAATTTGAGATTCTTTGACTTTCTACGCTTATGTTGATACCTGTGGTTTCTTTCATACTTGCAAGTTTTTCACAAAAAAATTATTTTTGTCAAATTTGCTGACACCGATTTTTTGAAGCATTAATTTCAAATAAAATTATGTGAATGCTGATTGGTTCATAACGCCGCTACGAATTTGAAAGCAGCAAATTTGCGTTACGTTGGCCTCTCCATAAGCTACGTGTAACTATTTTTGTTGCATTATTTGTCTTTTTAACACCGCGCATTTTGCATTTCTAAACAAAAGGTCACAGCAGCTGTGTAATGTATATCTCATATTTTATCCAAGATGTGTTTCGTAGTGCACCTATTGGGAAACAGGCGTTGCGGGGGTTGATTTAAAGCTTTTCTTTTTAGCCAAGTAATTCAAAAGCTTTTAAAATTCAAAAATCCTTATTATGTTATAGCTTTTAAACATGTTTTTAACCTGACCAAAAAGTGGGGGATGAATTGACTTAGCATTGCGATTTTTGAAGTCGTTCAAAAAAGTGCAGAAGTTTTTTAAAATGGCGCCAAACTGGGTATTTTTTTCTGTAAATTGCAAAAATTTCCCAGCGGCAGAGCGCTTCGCTCCCAATTGTTGTCTATGAAGCATTTTAAACGTGCAGCAGTTTATTCAAGGCATCAGTGGTTGGATACTTCCCCGTACTTGCTGGATACTGCACAAACTTCCCCGTAGAAAAAAGTTAGTTTTTGGTTGAAGTCCCTCCTTTAACAAAATCCTGGATGTGGTGCTGTGAAATATTACACAGGGTTGTTTTTTTTTGTGTGTGTTTTAAAAAGTTTTTTTACCGACTAGTATTATAATTCAACAAATTTTAATTTTTGGTGAATACAAAACGAAGTTTTTATAAAAGGTTAACTCCGGTTTAAGAATTATTTAATTTGGTTGAACAATGCAAAGCTTATGTGAGCAGTATTCGGAATAAGAATCATCCCAACATTTAATGAGAATGGTATGGCCCGCTAAAGCTCAAAAAAGTAATCTAGCACGCCTCTCAAAAACTTTGGGCACCTCCTACTTTAGACTCAAGTTAATCAGCAGATATGTTTTAAATTTCAACGAAGGGTTCGGTAAACGTATGCATAAAACTTGCGGGGTTCAGCACCTCCAACAAGTTTAAGAGCCAATGGAATAGATTAAAGTTTAATTTGAACAAAAAAAAAAAAAAAGAAATTGGAATTAAAGCTGCAACGAAACCAAAATATAACCTTTAGCACACAACTCGTTTATCTTAATAACGTATTCAAATTTAGAGAACAATTTAACAAACAGTTTAACAAAATAATACATTGTACTTACTAATGAATTTTTCAACGCAGACGAAGAATTTCGTTTATGAATTCCAAATGCGTAGATGTCGTCGAATATTCAAACTGAAGCTTTGCTAATGTCTAACTCGTTGCAGTTAATGCTTACAAAGAAGAGAGGTAGGGGGGTGAAAAATAATATTCGGTAGGATTGAGTCAACAAACTATCTGACAGAAACCAAGGCAATTAATTGGTACTCAAAATAAATTTTAGGAAAGATTTTCAATACGAGCTGCAAAGGCAGCGATACCTCAAATTTCAAATTGTAGTTTTTTATTGACTCAATCTTTAAATTGAGTTAAAAAAAATCATCTCTGCTTACTGCAGAAGCTCAACTGAATAGTGATTTGACATCGCAAGGTTCCAGCTTGCAAATTTTAAAATTTACATTCTATTAGGTCAACGTAAAAATTAGTAATTTACGTCATATAAAATGAAACAAGAATATCTTCATAACAACCGAATTTAACAAATTTCAATGTTTGCAGCAGTTCAATGAATAAATAGTTGCCTTGAGGAACGAGTCGTGGCCTCCAAATACAAATTAACGTAAATAGTGAAACCGGGTTTAAAAATCGCCCAAAATAAACAAAAAAGTAAGAAAAACAACAAAACAGAGCTACATCAAGTTCAAGTTTAGTTTAAGTTTATTACATAGCATTGCACAAGTCAAAAAAACAGTTTTCCGGAAAAAATTAAACTAAACAAATATCAGTAAGATAATATCAATAAGAGTAGCGACAGACAAGCTACGTATACCGTGAGGGCTTCGAGACAGTAGCCAACTCGGTTCATCTTGAAAAGATGACTGTAAATTCTAAGATAGTCGAGGGTACGAAAAGGAAAAATATCAGGCAATAAAAGAATCCAAGGTACTAATGTTAGCTACTATGAATCAACCAGTAACTTATAAAGAGAAACAACATCCCCGTCGTCAGCTAAAGCCATTGGAACCATACAACACAAAGCGCAAGCACTACGCTTCGGTAAATAAAAGAAGCCAAATAAACTATACTGGTACAATTGGTTAAAGAAGCTTAGAACGAAAGAACCACATCAATCAGATGAGTGAAGTAGATATGTTTTGAACATTTTTTTTGAAGTTTCGAAATGAGGATTTTGTTATGTTACTCGGGATAGAATTTTAGATTTTAGCACCAGTAAATTTAATGGATTTTTTGGTTCTTTGCAGTCTAAATAATGGCGTATGTAAGTTTTCGTTTGTGCTAGACCTAATTGAACAAATATTGTTTGACAATGTAAAATAATTAGACAGATTTACAGGAGAATTTTTGCTGATGTACCTATGCACGAGTTTGGCCGTTTCATATTGAAATAACAAAGGTATAGTAAGAACACTTATTTTTTTTAAACAAGGAAAAGCACTACCATCCCATCCACTACAGGTCACGATTTTCATTGCTTTATTTTGCAATCTCTTTAGTTTAAGAAGATACGAGTGGTTGGTGTTACCCCATGCTAATATTCCATTATTAACATGAGAGTGAATTAAAGCGTGATTAAGTTTGAGAATAGCATCTTAAGGTAGAAAGTATTTTAATTTACTTCGAATTCCCACAAATCTAAAAACTTTATTTTCAAGAACTTTAATATGGTCTGAAAAAGTTAACTTAATTTCTATAAGTATACCAAGGTACTTTGCTTTGTTAACTGATTTAATAAGGCCGTTCGTACATTCAATATCAAAATTAACAGAGAGAGAATTAAGCTTTGTAGTTATTATTAACTGGTTTGATTTAGCAGGATTGAGTGTTAGTTTAGTAGCTCGCACCCACATACTAACTCTGTTAATTTCAGAGGTAAGCGAACATTTCAATCGCTTTAACGAGGGAGATGTTACCAAAAGGCAGGTGTCATCTAAAAATAACCGTGGAGTGAAATCATTGCTGGTGTGTTGGATATGTCATTAATATAAAAACAAGAATAGAAGTGGACCTAAAGTAGATTCTTGGGCTATCCCAATAATTGTATTACTTAGAGAAGAGTGAGAATTATTAATACTAGCAAATTGAGATCAGTATTTAGAAATAATTTAAAAAAGTCATTAACAATTCCCCTCAACCCACAATGATCCAGTTTTTGAAGAAGATATAATAATCAGCAGTGTCAAAGACTTTGGCTAAGTCGAATAAAACCAACCCTGAATATAATTTCTTTTCTACTGTATATTACCATAACAAGTAGATAGAATATCAATAATGGCATGAGAAGTAGAGTAGTTTTTTTGAAACCGTATTCAATTGGGAGAAGGACATTTCATGATTTAAGAAATCAATAATTCTAGTGTAGGCCAATTTCTCTAAAATTTTAAAGAAACATGACAGGAGGGAAATGGGGCAATAATTAGTGACATTAGTTTTGTCACTAGCTATAAATATGAGAATAACTTTTGATAATTTTAGACAAAAAGGAAATACTCCCAAGTGCTAGGCAAGCGTAACGCAACAGCGCCAATACAGGTGCAATGACCACTGCAGCAGACCTCAAATACTTCATATCGACACCATCAGAGCCACAACTCTTATTAGGATTAAGCAGATTAATGATATCATAAATTTCCATTGCGGTAACAGGGCTAAGAAACATTGACGAGTAAACACGCCATGTTAAATACGTACTAAAGCTAGGCGAATTGCTGGCATCAACAGTGTCAGAAAGTTTTCAACCGATACTACAAAAGTGATCGTTGAATTCGTCAGCGATTGCATCCATGTTGCTGATTAAACCATTTGCTGCATTCATACAGTTTGGACAACCAGATTTATGTTTTTGCGGAGTCAACGAATTGAAAATGGTCCAAAATTGACGAATATTATTTTTGGAGTTAACTATTTCGTCTTAAAGATATTGTTTTTTAGAAGTTTTTTTAGTTAGTTTAATAGCGAATCGTTTGTAGATACATTTTTGTTCTTCTGTACCTTAGACATAATGCGTAACGTAGAGTTTTTGTTTTTGCTTAATTTGATCCAAAATTTCATTTGTAATCCAAGGTTTAGTTAACAATCTACGCTTTTTGCGCCATGCAGGATTTAGTGGTACATGCTCGTCGATACCAGCGGTGGAGTCGAGGACACAAGGCTCGAGGCCAAGGCCAGAATACAAAAAAATCCAAGGCCAAGGACAGTCTTTCCGAAGACAGACCCTCTCAAAGCCAAAGACAGGAATGCTCGAGGCCAAGGACCAAGGACACAGGCGCTAGTGTTCTCTAAAGAAAAAAAAAGGTCTTTAAAAAATAATCTTCAGGCGATCTTAAAAAAAACAAAAAGGTGTTCAAACAAAATTTTCAGGCGATATACAAAATTTTAACAATTCAAAAAATAGTGCTGTCCTCGAGCCGAGGACAGGGCAATAAGAGGACTTGAGGCTTCGAAGCCAAGGCCAAGGACTTGACCTTCGAGGCCAAGGCTTTCAAAATGTGTCCTCGAGGACTCCACCTTTAATCGATACATGCTTTGAAAATGCTAACAAAGTTTTTGAAATTGATTTCGGTTTCATTTATGGTATTCAGAGTAATATGTCTTAAAATTCAGTTATTAATCTTTGTAATTCAGCAGTAAAGTCATCTTTCCTGAGATGACTCATGTCTCTGTAATAGATAGGTTGCTCGCAATGCTTGTTTTTTTGTTCATGTCTATTATTAGTTAGTACACATGCCAATGAATAGTGGTTAGCTACATCACTTTAGAAAATAAAAGAACTTATAATATTTGTTGTGTCATTTGTAATTATATGATCCATAATAGTTTGCGATGTTTTGGTGATGCCGGTAGGTTTGTCGATTAACGAGTAGGTTCCATTGCTGGCAACATTTGAATATAAGTGGAGGCATTATTACAGCATTTTGTGGGGTTAACGTCAATGTTGAGATCACTGCAAATATAGTATTTCTGAGTTTGGTTATTTTGTAAAAGATTTTTATTTAGTGCCAAAATAAACTCATTGACATTACCTTAAAATGGCGATAAATGATGCCGAGATTAAAACTTTCTTGTGAGAATTTATCAACGATTTGCAGCCAGAGGTCTTCACATTTGGACTGCAATAAATTTTTACGTAGAACTGTTGCAGAAAAATTTTCAGAGACATAAGCTCCAACGCCGCCAGCATTTGTATCAGAATCTGCAGTGATAAGTGAAGCATATCCCGGTAAAGACACATTAGTCAAGGGATGGTTTTTTAAGTTTTGTTTCGGATAAGCAGATTTAATACGGTAGCATCGTAAGAAAATTCAACAATTTATGAATCGTGAGTTCGAGATTTTTGTTAACAGATCTGATGTTGATATGCATCAGAAGAAGCTTTTAGGTTTTTGATGAGATTGGTAAGTTAGCATTGGTTTTGTAGAATCGCAAGCTTTGAAATTACTAGTCAAAGACTTGTGCAAAGCATTGCTCAGATCAAATTTGGCAGAAGCAGCAGAAAATGCGTAAGTCGACATGGAGTCCTGCTGCAAGTAGCCCGCATGTGCATTGCTTTCCTCATTGGTTGTTATGTCCATTGCCAACTCAAAAGCATCAATAGTAGCGCAGTTTCGAATAACTTAATGTGCTTTAATTTGTAAGTAGATTTTGGTTGAAATAATAAAATTAAAACACAGTATTTCATTTGCGTCACAGGCAAACTGCAGCATTTATATTTTGTTCAATTAACACAATATTTTTTCTACGCAACTCATGCCCATGGCATCAAGATCATGGGAGCGATAGTCAAGTTGACAAAGAATACAATTAATGCTGAGACGAAATAATGATTACGTAGCAAGCAAAGTATCAAAACTCTAATCATAATAAGTAGCACTCCATCAGTAGTCAATTGTATCTAGCTAAGCTTATAAGTTGGGTTACATGGTAAGAGTACCTTTTGAGTAAATAAATGTCATTTTGGAACAAATCTTTTTTCTTCTTTATACATGCAATACATACTAGCAGAAATTTTCAACGAGACTTTTTTGCCACTTCTCTTTGCTTTATTATAATGAAGTAGTAGTTTCTGTTTTTGAATCTTCATTTCTTGAGGCAATATCCGCCTCGTATAACTTCCAATAGAAGTCGCTACGATATTTTAGGAGTTGATGTCAATGGTGTCAAGCTTTATAACTCTTTAACCGTTGCAGATTTCCTCCATTATTTTGCAATAACACAACCGTTATATCTGCAACAAAAAATCATTTAATTTACATTGTAGAAATCCATATTAGCGTAATATTAACATAACAAAATAGAAAGAGTACAGAACAATGTTATTGCTAAACCATTATAACAGTCAACATTTCTAAATTTCACTGTGTAATTTGAATTTAAATACGTTTAACGTAGAATCTATTTGGATAGTAGAGGCAAATGGTATTTAAATCTCTCCAATAAAAAGTGAAAAATGTAAAAGCTTTAACTAAAGCTAAATTTAACGTAAATCTTATGTGCAAAGTAAAACTGTGAAAAAGAGAGGCGAATAGCATAAAACCCACAGTAAAACGGAATGGTTTGTTTCTTACTTTGAGCCATTTAAGAAAATGCCTCAACTTGTTATAAGCAATAACGCATATGACGCCTTAATTTTATAACCATATCATCTTCTTACTCTTACAAAAGATAGCTTGTTTACAATACTGTACATATTACAACTTTACTCCTGGCTAAAGCTGAAATTAATTTAATATTTACTTTTGTTTTCAAATTTCAGTATTGCGATGGTTGAGAAAAATGATTAGTTCGCTGCTGATATCTTTTTGATGAAAAAAAAAGTATTCCCTGACATTCTTCGCATTGGAAAATTTAAAGCCAGCATTCATTTTACTATCAATATATGCAGACTTTTTAATTTTTACAGCTTGAAAAATCGGTCAAAATGATTTTTAACTGATATGCAAAACATGCATCAGATTTGCTTGTAAAATTATATTTCTACGCTATACATTGTGTTAATATCTGCTATGAATCATATTTGGAAAGAAAGTTATTTATTTCTTAGTTTTTGGTTATTTTCTGTCGTACATTTTGGTAAGTTTTAGAGATAAAATATTATAATATTTTACTGTACTACTAATAAATTCAATAATTTTGTGTTATTTAAAAACTCGAAAAAATACTTATAAAAGCTTAACAGTTATAGTTTGTCGAACACGTCTTTAAATGGGGAAAGATAAAGAAAATATACCACCATTTAACTTCTGTAAATCAAAAATTATATGAATATCAAATTAGGCATGTAAGTTAACACTTAACATTCCTCAAAACTTTTAGAAAAAAAAAGTTTTTTGCTGATAACGTCATCATGTTAAGATTGTGGCCAATTTTTGTCAAAATAATAATAATACACTGCTTTTCTACGGCGTCAAAGATCGCTCAAATTTTGCACACGCTTTAAGTTTGTTTTTTAAAGTTTAAATTATTATGCTTAGTCAAAAAGCAGAGGTGGAGTCCTTGAGGACGTCCTTGGCCTCGAGGACGTACTCGAGGACACATTTTGAAGTCCTTGGCCTTGGCCTTGACCTCGAAGGTCAAGTCCTTGGCTTTGAAGCCTCAAGTCTTCAAAAATTGCTTTGTCCACGGCTCGAGGACAGCACTATTTTTTGAACAGTTGAAATTTTTTTGGAAAACGCCAGAAACCTCGCGGAAAATTTGCAAGCACCTTTTTTGTTTTCCTCACTTGAAGCATAGGTGTAGCCAAGGGGAAGGGGGGCAGGGCGTCCACCCCCTCCCCAATTGAAATTTCACCAATGACAAAAATGTGACAAAAAAGCCTATTGTTTCTTCAGTTTCAGTTTCTTTTTAGCATTTTTCGCTTACAACAGTATAACTAACAACAATATTAAAGACCAGGGGCGCCGGGTCCCCCTTAATTCATTTTTTGCCAGCCAATTTAAACGTATAACCTTAAGAAAATGAAGAGTTTTTGTCCTAAAAGTTGCTATCTCAGTCCCACATCTAGCCTTTTTGTGAACGTAATGCATTAATCAGGGCGGGATTTACCATAATATGACGCAGTACCAGCAGTAGCTTAACCAGGGGGTAGGCGGGGGGGGGGATACAGCCCCCCCCTACTGGCCTGTCAACCAAAATGCAGAATAAAAAAAAAATACTACGTTTTTAGCTCTTTTGAGACTGTTTTTTTGGGGGCTGGAATTGACTAAAAAGTGATTTGAAGCATCATTTGAAACATATATTCAGGGGGGAAGGCTAATCGTCAAAAATTAAAGTCACAAATTAAAGAAAACTTTGAAAAAATGCCCGAAAATAAGCAATCAAATTTGATCGCTAATGTAAAAACGCCAAACATAGGTTTTTTCTACAAATATATTATAAACTCAAGAATAAGGGGAGGGAAGCTATTCAATGTTAGTTAATTACCAGTCACTTTTCTCAAATATCTTTCCATTAGCCCTTCCCCCAAATATTTTTTTTTATAAAATATAGACGAAGTAGATTACTCCGTGTGAGTTTTATTGATTAATAGGATTTTATGATTTACCAGCAAGTAAACAAAAGAACTGCAATGTTATCATTAGCCTCTTTCCATATAGCCCATTAATGTAACTAGTTAAATCATGTTGCGCTGCCAATTTTATGCCACGTTTTAAAAGCATTATTTTTTATTAAAATAGCTCTAAAATTAAGTTATTTTTGCAAAAAAATGCAAAATTTTCGAGCGCTAGGGGCTCCGCCCTCAGACCCCCGTGCCTTCGGAAGCTGGGAGCTTCGCCCCCAGACCCCCAAAACAGCCCCCCTATTGCGAATTTCTGGCTACGCGCTTAGGTACCGGCTAGGGGCCCCGAGCTCCAATCGTAAGACTTTTTTTGATCTTCACCTATATTTGGCAGAAAGATGTTGCGAAAATCTCCAAAGTGCCGAGGGCCTAGCGCTAAGTAAATCCGGCCCGGCAATAACATGGTTAGTAGACGTTACCATCTATTGTACCATTGTTCAAAAACAATTCAGTAATTCGCCTCAAACCTCGCCGGTTTTTACGCACAAGAGACTTTGAAAAAATTAGCCATGAAAAATGCTGATTGAACGAATCATTGAACTTCAATTGAGGGGGCCTGGGCCCCCTGGTTATTTTTTATGACAAATTTTTATGACAAAACAAAAATCTTTTTTTGTTTTTTTGGTTGTTTTTATGACAAAACAAAAATTTTTTATGACAAAACAAAAATCTATTTTTTATGACAAAACAAAAATCTTTTTTTGGTTTTTTGGTTATTTTAATGACAAAACAAAAATTTTTTATGACAAAACAAAAATCTATTTTTTATGACAAAACAAAAATCTCTAAGGAAAATCTTCGAGTGGATTATTATTTACTGCTAAAATGTTGCAAGAGACAATGCACCTTACTTTCCCTACCTGGACCAGATCACTAACAATTAAATTTAACTCCAAAATGCAAGATGTTAAACGTGCTTTGGACTTAAATTGCAAGTAAAAGGAGTATTAAACAATTTGATTTCTTCAAATGGCTTTCAAATGTCAAAAATCTAGTGCTTTTAAATGGCTCTGAACACTTGCGAAATGTGATTCAATGGCATTAAAATAGCTCTTTTTTCCAAAAAATTAAAAAAAATCGCCCAAACAGCTGGAGGCTTCGCCCTCAGACCCCCGTCTGTGATACCTTTGACTTACACTAGCTTTCTCAGCACGTTTCCAAAGTTAGGTGTTTGCATTTTTCAACTATTGGTTTAAGCCCTCTTCCTTTGCAAAATCCTGGTTACGTGCCAACAGGCAACGATTTCAGATCTTCCATCCTACGATATCTTTGTCCCACAAAAACTTTCTCTTTGGAAAAATTTTGATGACGTCATTTCATGTGATTTGTGGTTTAGGCTTCCCCCAATCAAAAATTCTGGGTACGCCAATGAATTGGAGATTGCCTGAAAAAAATTTTTGAAGACTTTTTTGGAGAACACTTGCGCCTGTGTCCTTGGTCCTTGGCCTTGAGCATTCCTGTCCTTTGCCTCGAGAGGTTTTGTCCTCGGAAAAGCTGTCCTTGGCCTCGGATTTTTTTGTGTCCTTGGTCTCAGCCTTGGCCTCGAGCCTTGTGTCCTCGACTCCACCACTATTAAAAAGGTTACGTCGCAAAAAACGTTTTGTGCATTATCTTAGTTAATTTTGGGACAAAATGCTTATATTATTGTAAAGGGGCTTCGGAAAACCTTAAAAATAGAAATATTGTTTTGATCTCACAAAATAAAATTTAGATAATTTGTGAATAAATATCATTCAAAGTCAATTTTATTTCAAAGAAAAAAATCTTGCAAGGATTTTTCTCTGGAAGGCAGTTTTTAGCTTTTTTCAGTGGTTGAAAATGGGTAAGCATATTGCAGTATACAAACTTGCACCATTCTTGCTATTTAAATGGCAACTGTTTATCATCCTAATGAGCCAAATTATGAATATCCTGGAGTTTCGTTTGTGAAGGTTATAATAGGTCAACATGCTCACGTGTTATCAAGTCACTTGAACCAGAACCGGGAATGTGACTGTTTTTTTTTCTATTACGTGTATGACTAGGATGCTACGAGTACGTTGAGTTTGTAAAAATGCTGGATATTAGTCATCTTTCTATAGTTTTACTCCATTGCAACAGTCATAATGTCGTAATATAGTACAATGTATTATGTTACAATGTTGTAATAATCGTGATGCGAACAGTTAGTCTCGAAAAAGCGAAAAGCTTTAATTTTTTTGGTGGTGTTTTAAGTTTCGGGTTTTTGAAATTCGGAATCCAACGAGAAAAGAAAAATAATTGTAATTAGTTAAATCAGAAAAAGACTTGCCGTACAGCAAACGAAGAACTGAGTTTTTTCGCACAACGAATTCAATCAATGTATTAAAATTGCTTAGACTTTGAAAGGAATAGCTGCGCAAAAAACGTTGATTTTTCGGGGATGTTAAATTGTTACAAATTACAATCTTAACTATTTTGTAGTATTATTTGCTAATTGAGCTACACCAGTTATGTAGTTGTTTACTGCAATTTAAAGCTTAAATTAGGTGAGTTTAAGGCTTATATTAGCAATAAGGCGGGATGCTAAACAAAATAACTCCAATTTAATATGCTCATTGTTTTTCGTGTATCGACTATCTAAACCTGAATTTGCGGATGCTTTGTAGTCATAAGATCTGAGTATATGCTTTATGAATCAGCTACGATTTCGTTTTTTGCGTTCGAGGTAACCAAAATATCCCATTACAAGTATCTTTTACATCTATAACGTTTTCAATTAAGTTTATTATATTTTGTAGATACTTTTGTTGAAGCACAGCAAATAACTATTTCCACGTTTCCATTTTTACCCAAAGATGTTGTTGCGACTAACTACGTCAATTTGCAACTTATTTCGTCAATACCTGGCTCTCCGTTTGCTTGCATCTGGATATATGCTAATAGTACATCGATGATCTTTTATGAGTCGGGTAATTGCTTACCTGATGTATCAGATGCTGAATATGACTCAGTTTGTGAAGAAAATGGAGGTTTTATTAACTTTACTTACACAATTCGAACGCAGTTGCGCGATGATGTGAATTTTCAAGTTGTTTGCAATTTTCCTCAGGTGATTTTGTCAAAAATGGTCATTCACGTTCTAGGTAATAAAATTTAGGCTGCTATAGTAGAAACAAAAATTTTTTGAGTTTGTTTTATTGAAGTATGACTGTTTGAAATTATACTTTGTCATGTGCCGGAATTTATTTGCATTACGGACCGAATTTTAAGCCTGAACTTACTATACGGACCAGTCAGGTTTTGTTTGTTTGCTTTTTGTTTTTATTTTCGCTCAGTGTCAATTATGACTTAGTAAAGCAACCTGGCTGTAAGGTCATTAACACAGCGGCTTCAATATTTTTTTATCATTTTTCTTCTCTAGCAGACGCGCTACGATAGGGTTTTGCTAAGTGGGAGAAGGGCTCGAACTTAAAAAGGGCATTCAAGGCAAGTTTTTCACTGTTGACTAAAACGGTGGAATAAGCCTAAAATGTCTTCTCATCAAAATTGAACTTTTTACGTCTTCCCATTTTCAAGATATTACAGTTTAAAATCAATAATTTGTCAGTGTTGAGACAAAAATTAACTTTGCGAACGCTGGCCTACATTTAGTTAAAAAACAGTTAATTTACGACATGGTTCGGCATTTTTGAACTAGTGGGCCACATTCAGTCCGAATGAGGTTCCAGCGGACCACCACCATTCCAGCGGACCAGAAGAGAAAGGTCTTCGCCAGAAATTCAGGCCTTTTTTCGGACGATCGATGGCGAAGACCACAAAAAAAGGTTTTCGCCAGAAGATGAGAATCATTTCGGCGATTTAATGCTGCATGTCTTATCATTGAAAAAAGAAAAAAAGTCACTGACCGGATGACAATAAAAGGTTGTGGGCCGCGTAAAATGACTTGGCGGGCCGTATCCGGCTCGTAGGTAGCAGATCCGTAATTTACGATAATGAATCTTTATTTTGTCTTGACAACGAGTCTGCTGCAAAACACTAATTAAAAACCAGGAACATGCAGTTACTGTTTTGAATTTTGTTTGTGATGTGCAACCCTGGCAAGATTTTTTTATTTTTCTTTTCAATGGAAAATCTAACCGGTTATCTTGAAAGCAAATGATTGCAGAAAGCTCAAATTTCAAAAATTAGTCCTTAGGTCTGTCATGGAGAAAATCGAGCAAAATATTTTTCGTCTGGAGAGACTTTTTTTGAAACTAAATTTTGTGTTTTGTGGACGGGCCAGCTTCGAGGCAATTTTGAAGACTTTTTTAAAAAATGGCCAATTAAACGCCTTTTGGAAGGCATTTTGCACGCTAACAGAGCCATTTAAAGGAAATGAGTTCTAAAATTAAAAAGTCTTTCGGCAGAATTAAATTTCTCTGTCCCTTTACACCTCTCCGTTTACATACAGATCAAACCCAAAAGCACATTTAAAAACGCGCATATTTTAGTTAAATTTTCTGAGTGACTCGGATGAGGGAAGGGCTTCGGCCCTTTAACCCTCCTTTTTTGGCTGCGCCACTGGTCACAAGCTTTGTTAAAGTAACTAATGTAAACGAGCTGTCAGCTCATTACGTTGCTAAAAAGTGAAGTGTCGCACAAAACCTTAGCGATCATATTTTCATGTGCAAGTCATCCATCATTTACCTCGTTCCATGTCCCACTCACGCATAACCTTTGTGATGCTTATAGGAAAAAACGTTTTGTTTACCCATATCAATTAAAATTTTGTTCTATATGGCGTTATAAAGCTTAGCCGAACGTGGAAACGGGAAAATTCTGCAAGCTAATAGCGTCAACATTTTATACATTTTCCTTTTAACAAGCCCATGATGCAATGATACTGTACATAAATATTTGGCGTCACAAAAAAGTCCGCGGCCAGATGTTTGTTGGCCATAGTGCCAAGCGCATTTGCAAAATATTCTTGTGCTACTAGAAATTTGCTGATGACCGTGCAAAATCATGACCTAAACTTCCTTAATTTAAGCTTTAAACTGCTATATAAAGTGTTACTACAGTACAATTTGTTTTAAATTTAAAGTATATTACAGTAGGTTTTGCCGACAACAATACCTGCTTTTGGTTTAAAAGCTGTGATATTTTTTTGGCTAAATTTTTTTCTAATGTATTGGCTGTAAAGCTTAATTTTTTAACAGTAAAATTAAAATAAGAATTCTGTAAAATGATGTAACTTTCCAGTCTTCCTCTCCAGTTTAATACAATTCTCCACCGAGCAGCAGTAGCTTTTTTAAAAACATGTGCCAAGGGCAAGCTATTAAAACCAGTAAAATTAAAATTGCTTTTTCTTCTTCTTTACTCTTCTTCTTTCTTCATTGCCCGCTTTTCCGAGAGGGTTGCGGGGGCAGCAGCTCGAGATTAAGCCGCCGCACCTCACGGTCTTCCATCATTTCGCTTGGGCGAAGTTCCAAGCGATTCCATCCAAGATCCTCAAAGTAATCGATCCATGAAACGAAAAAAGTGAAGACCAAAAAAAAATGTCTTCCGTTAAAAAATTTCCACAAGTTCTGGTTTTTATCCCAAAGCTCGTTAGATTTTTCACAAATTCTGAAGCGATAAGCACTATTTTGCAAGTCTCAGGCCTCGATTTGCACTCCGGTAGCCCCGAGCCTATTAATTTCTTCGGGGCAATGACCTCGCTTAGGGGGACACTTCGTTTGGGGGGGCACAATCAGTCATTTGGGGGGCACGGCCCCGTAATGCCACCATGGCGCCGGGGCCTGAGCCCCCAGCTGCCGTAAGCCATCGGGGATCTTGTCAAAGGCTGAAAGTTTGGAGGCAACGCCGCCCTCAGCACTTAAAAATTTTTCAATTTCGTCGCAAAAATAAGTTAATTTTTGGCGGTAAAATTAATGTTTTCAAAACGTGGCACAGAAATTAGCAGTTCAAAAAATGATTAAACTAGCTGCGTAAACCGGCTATGAGGGCAGTGGCTAATGATAAAATTTCAGCCCTTTTATTTCAAGCTGGTAAATCAAGAAATAAAAGAATAATCACAAGTTTTAATCTAATTCGACTTCATTAAAAAAAAAGGAAATTTTGGAAAAGAGGCTAATGGAAGGCAATTTGAAAGTGATTGGTAATTAGCTAAATTAAGTCTTGAAGGTTTCTTCCCACATTCTACATAAAGTTTTTGAAATCAATGTTAAGCATTTTGCATCAAGCAAACAAATTTAATTGCTTATTTTTAGCCATTTTCAAAGTTTTTATACCGTTAGTTAGCTTTATTTTTGACAAATATTAGCTCCTCACTCCTCAGTAATCTTTTACAAGTGGTTTTAAATCACTTTTGAATCCACATCACTGCAAAAAATATTTGGCTCATATCAGCAAAAACGTGTGGTCTTTTCCTAATTTGGCATTTTGGTTCACGGGCCAATTGAAGGGGCAACAGCTTGCCCCCTCCTGACTAGGCTACTGATTTCATTAAACACAACGTAAAATTATTTAAAATCCCACACAGTACGTCATGAAATAAATAATTTTTACGTTTTCTTAGTAAGTAAATGGAATCGAAAACTTTTTTTTGTAGAATTTAAATATTTTTGGCTGTTTTTTGATACATAATTTGGCAAAGCTTTAAGTTTTTGTATTATACAGACAATAACTTAAGCAGATATACCAAAAGAATGATGGGTAAATATCGATCACAAGCAAGGGTCTGCAGGCAAATGACTTAGCTATAAAAGGCCAATGAGGTCTAGTGGCGGAGCTCCCAACTTCCAGAAATTCTTTGTAGCAAAAATTACTCAATATTTTAAGACAATTTTTGATCAAATTTCTGTCAGAAGAGTTTTACAGTAGCAGAGCTGCTAGCAAGACGTCAAGCTGAATAAAATATTAGTTTCGTATGGTTGCTGTTTAGTGACAATTCCTTGAAACTTGCAAGACAGCAAATGCTAAAAAACTATTGAAATTGGCAGGGCTCACAACATACTTGAAACCCTTCTGCATCAACTTAAAAACTGTCTTAGTAATTACGTCACAACCCAAATAAGAAAGGTACACCCCAATGCCCCCTAAAACATTTTGTGGATAAAAGACGTTTTTGATGAACTTATGTTATGGCTCAAATACAAAAAACGTGATACAATCACCCCCTCTCTCTTAAAGCGTTATTTGGTATGCAATATACTTGGATTTCTTTCTCACAGTATTTTAGATTTGTCATTTTGAGTCGGAAAACGTTTAAAGGCAGCAAAAATATTGGCATGAATTAAAAATCTTTTGAAATCTGACCTTAACTCTACGTACTTCTATTCTCAAGCTGATTGAAATGCTGCTAAATACAAGGTAGCGAAAGCTCTTTCCACGTTTATGCTTGATTTTGTAGTAACTGAGCTAATTTTAACTTTTTAATTTTTTTTGTATTGAGAAATCGCCCTAATGAAAAGATGCATGGGATAATGCATGCGACTTATATAAACTTAAAATTGCTAAATTCGTACATAGATTAATGCATAATACCCTTCCACAATCCTTCTCTAATTTTTTTACAAAGGTAGGTCAAGTCAACACACGTACAACAAGATCTTCTTCTAACCCCAACAATTTATATATACCTTGCTATAAAAGTAACAGGATTCAGCGAAGTATCAAATATCAAGGTGTAAAAGTTTGGAACTCAATTCCAGTTGAAATTCAAAATCTACCCAAGTCACGCTTTAAAATTAATTTGAAGTCACATTTAATGCAAGCTTATCTAAAAGAAATAAATTGATTTTATCTTGAACATTTGCGGTTAACTGGTCAGCATTCAACTTGGTTACGACCTTCTATCTGGTTAAACTTGGTTACAGCATTCAACTTGGTCACGACGTCTGTTCTATATTAAACCGTTAAAAAGCAATCCGGGTGGCTGCTCGACTCGAAGATCGAGAAGGTCCCTTCGCAGCCTCCCAGTGTCCATTCGTGTACCTAATTTGCTTGTCAAATCCTTGACTTTGTTTTTTGTTTGTTTTTTGACGCGAGTGGCGACAAATAAACTTTTGTTTCTGTTTCTGTTAATGCCTTACCCTCCTATTGTAATTCCGCCACTGTATGCAGATTGTCCAACTGTTATTGATGAAATACTTACTGTGATACCTGATGGACTACCACACTACAATGTAACTGGAGAGCTTGTTTGTACCAATGGTGGGGCTTTATTTTTGAATGATATGTCAGTGGCCAGCGCAACAATGTGTAAGGTGACGGCACAATGGACTACATCAGATGATGTCAAATGCTATACAGGTATTTTGGCATAAAGTTAATTTGAATTTGCAGTGCAGATAGCAAAGCAAACGTTGTACAAAAATCTGACACTTCAGTAACAGGCGGCACATGGTTCTATAAGTTGGTCATATGTGGTTAAATTGAACAAAATTATAGGGTTGTACTTAAATAATTTTCGTAAGAGTAATTTTACTCTTTTGTTAAAATGAAAAATGGAAAAATGTGTTTTTAGTCTGAACTGTGGCGTCTATATTAGCTCACGATTTTCTTAAATGGAGTAGGCAGGAAAGCTTTTATAATGTATACTTTTATAATGTATTTTATATAGCATCTACGGTTTTTATGCAACAACTGTTTAATTAAAGCATTTCTGCCTCCCCACAAGACAAAAAAGAGCAAGGGTCAATTTTTCAAATCAAATTAAATTCTTCATTATACTCGCAGTACTACGCCGAAGTGTGTAACGAGTTGGCGGGGCCCATCTCCGCATCATGTGTCCGGGAAACACAGCTTCTTTCGAAGAAATGTTGCAGTGGTGGCGAGCCGTTGGCAACGCTGTACCCGATTTGACCGGTCCGAGATTTGAACCTCAGACCTCCCGCTCCAGAGACGAACGCGTTACCGCTCGACCAACCGCCCTCTTTTCAGAAATTATCTATTCAACTACTAGCCATATATCAATGCTCGCTGGATTGCTAAAAGTGCGACATACTTTTGAGTTAATATTATTTTTAGCGTAGCTCAATTAGTAAAAGGACCGGTTAATGATCGAAAGGTTGCCTACAACTTTTTCGATTTTTAAACGGACTATACGTTGTTATGACTTGAGGAAAAAAACTAAACGCTTACTCTGATTGGAGCAAGCAGTTTTAATTATTGTAATTTCTCAGCCAAAATTGCAAAAAGAACCCTAATTGCTTTTTGCTGTTGTGGGTAGACTAACAGAAACAACCTGTATCACAATTGATACAATTTATAGATAGATAGGGAGATATTTTGAGAGAGGTTAAGGCAAGGGTCATAGCCATGAGATTTCTAAACCGAGAGTGTTCAAACCACTGTCTTGGTAAGCGTAAATCAAATTCAAGAGGTTAAGAACAATAGCTCTTGGGACACTGTTTCACAAAATGAATAATGATGTAGTGACAATATACTGAATAAGGAGGTTGAGCCGTCGCGGCACGTTTTGTCCTTGTTTTTGCTCTTTTAATTAAAATAACGTTGGGGTCTCTTATTAATGTTGTCAAATGCTAATTACATATTAATGTTATCAAATGCTAATTTCATTACATAAAGCTCCACAGATAATGTTTTACAATATTTTGCATTTTTTGACAATAATAGGCTGTTATTCAGAATTAATTTTCATATTGATTTCAAATTTAACTTCGTGCAGACCAAATCGCACTGTTAGGTAAGCCTACAGCCGGTAGATTTCGGTAATAGATGATAGATTTCAGCAGTAGCTTTATAGCAGTGGTAAATTTCGAAGGTTTTGAGTAGACAGTGAATGCTGTTAACAGTGGTCGGTAGTTGTGGACGAAAAGTTTGAAATAGCAATATTGCACTGGAAGACATATAGAAACGGTAAGGGGGGCCTATTTCAATTAGAATTTCCTTTGCCTAAAAGCAAAAGTGGCGTTGTTGTCTGGTGAGTCCCTTGAGCAAGGACGAAAAGGGTTGCGACGACTCAAATCCATTTGTTGTAATATCGTCGTAGTGTCATTAAATTCTTATTTATTTTGTGAAACAAAGTACCAAATGCTCTTGTCCTAAACCACCTCTGAATTTTAAATAAACAAATTACATTCCCCTCGAGCTAACATCAATTAATGTTAATGCATCTGACTAGAGAGGCCATAACAACATACAAAACAAAATAGCTTTACTAAATAAATTCAATACGCTCAACAGACGCATAAAAGTACAATAATAAGCTGCAAAATACGGACATCAAACAGTGACAACATTGTTGGTGCTCCCAGACCTTTCTTAAAAAGAGACAAACTTTCAATTTCATGCAAGATAGCGGCAAAGAAATCTATACGTTAAATGATGCAAACAAATACATGAGTATAGTAATAGATCTACTAGCAAATTTCAAGCCAGTTACGTACTGAAGAAGCAAATTATTATCATCATTGACACGCAAGCAATATCTAGCCGAAATAGAATGAGAGCTGATTGAAGTTGTCAAATATGCAGAAGCAAAGCCAATTCAACCATGCAGAAATTTGTCCGTAAGCAAAGGAAACTTGAATTAAAAACGAAATATAACGGGTAAAAAGTTAAGACTTTTCAAATGCTGTTATGCTAAAAGTTATGACTTACAGTGGTTACAAAAGCAATGTTAGACAAATTTTTTTTCAAAAAACAGTAAATGAGTCTTGAGCTCTGAAAACGACATGAAAATAAGAATAGCATGACCAAAGCATCAAAATGATGTTAATGCCAAATTAGTCTCAGAAAGCAGTTATTCTTTTATACATCACCAACATTTCGATTGTAAAACTGGAAAATATAAGTACCGAAGTACCGGAAATAAGTTCCAAAACTGCAATTAGTAGTAGAAATATTAGAGAACGTATCAATTATGCATAAAAAAAACCTTTACACTCAGGAAAAGATCCATAACTTTTTAAGGCAACCAGTCGACACGAGAAGTTTAACTCGGCCAGCTTTAATCCTAACACAAACCCGGCCCGTAAGATGTTTGATGCAAAATTCTAACCGTATTGCTGCTGCGTCAAAACTTCTTGCATCCAATAGGTTACATTAAAATCTGAGGAAAGTTGTACATTACAAGAAAAAGTTGTACATCACAGCGCTATCACATCAAAACTAACTTTAAATTAAAGCAAAAAAGCTTTTGTTTTTAACACTAAAGAAAAAATAAGCTATTTCATCAAAATATGAGTCAACAAAATTAATTCAAATATTACTACATTGTTTTTCAGGCCATAAGGCGTGGCAAACTGGAGCACATAACTGTTGTTGTTGCATTGCGTATAGTACCAATAAATGGCTTTTATAACTATTATTTTCGTGCTTAAGAAACACAGCTTCAATCGAAGAAACGTTGCAGCGGTGGCAAGCCGTAGGTAACACTATGTCTGATTTGATCAGCCCAAGATTTGAACCTCAGACCTCCTGTTCCTGCGATGAATAAATTACTGCTCGAACAGTGGTATCATTAGATAAATTCTAATCCTAATATAGTCAAAAATTTTAACCTTCTTAGCAAACTACTTGCTCTTTTTCCGTCCAAAATCGCCAATATGCGAAATTTGCATTTTGTTTTGTAAATTTAGTTAGGTTGCATTTTGACTTTGCTCCAAAACCGCATTCCGCAATTGCGTAGTTGCGTTGCGCTATAACTGAATCAAAGTCCGTAGTGGAACTTGCACTGCGCTTCAGAAAATATAAAACTTTAATTTGAACATTTTGCGCTGCGTTTTAATGTTTTAGAATACGGTTGCGCTTTTGGTAAAATGTTAGTCGTGAGCATCACAATGCATTACTAAGTCATAGAACAACAGTTGATCGTTTCGACAAAATCTTATGTTCGTAATTGACCACGTCACATTACCTTCGAAGTATTTTGTCAGGCTCGGTCACCACTACGGATATTAGACTGCCAGCAGGATAGGTCCAAATGGAAATAAGAGTTAAGCGCATTTTTAAGGACACAAAGATGCATTGTCAGTTTAAGAATCAATCCGGGTGTGCACCACTGTTCGGTCACTACACTTTACCAACTGAACTATCGCTGCCCCATGATGCTGTATTACGGAGTTTTTTCTTGTTCATAATTATGTAATAGGCTGCTTTTCCTTTAATAAAAAATGTACTATATTCAAAGCACATGCCCGACTTGTCTTTATTGTTCCAATGTGCTGCAATTGAACCATAAGCTATGGTTTTTGTTCATGTTTCTTTGTATACTTAGTTTTCTTGGTTGTAGTTCTGCACATTTTGAAATTATTTTTAACTTGCGATTCAAATTTATGAAAAAAGACTTTTTTGTGCTTTTTCTTTATTTAGCGTTAAAAAATTAACTGCTTTTTTTTAGTGCCAACCAATATCACTCTCTCAAGTAACACCATGGGTGTTGAAGGGTCAGTTACTACACTAACTTGCCAATTCAATGACTCAATTCCTCCAGTCAACAGTGTTACATTTTTTGACAATAAGCAGATAGTATCTTCCATGGTTAGAATTGTTTTTAACGAGTAATTTGTGCATGGTGGTATTGAGGTTCTTCGATGAATATAAAATATTGCATGTAACTGCATATTTCTGAATAAATAAATAAACAAACAGAATTGTCACAGGATCAAATTTTAATCCGGTCTCGATTAATGTCAATGACTGATGCTGTACTACTCGTATTTTAATTGAAATTGAATTCAAACTAAATTCAAAGCCTAATTTTCAATTCTTTTTGAGAAACCGATTAGCAGGATGATGAATTAATCAAATAATAGACCACAACATTGAAACAAAGTTTTGGTAATCCTTGAAAAAGCTGAATATCTGTCAAGTCGTGTCGTTTTGGTACCAAAAATATTTTCATTAAAACCAAAATTCTAAAAATACTGTATATGCTGTAAACGTACAGACATTAAACAATATTTTACAATAGCTATTACACTATTAATTAAACGCTTTCTAATCCAGAAATTTTGGCTTGTTGCAGGGAAATGCTTATATCAAAAAGTTAACTAGAGACGACAACAATAATGAAATTCGATGCCGCGCTACTAATCAATTGTTTGATGATATTAATGCTGCTATAAACGTTCCCAGTGATGGCTATTCTAATGCAAAGACTTTTAACGTGACTTGTAAGCGTAATTAGTGATTATTAGTTCCTATGCTTATAAGAATTATTTTTATTGCTTCTTCTACAGCATTCTAAAGCGAAGTCAAATTCTTCAAATTTGTTGGTTTTATGTAGCTTATTGCGCTTCTTTAAACTAAAAAATAAACGCAGTAATAAGCTCATTTTATCTTTGACTAAACTCGTTCAATTATACTTTTTTGATATTTGCACACTGATTACGTCACAGTTTTTTTTTGTAAGTTTGTTTTTGTAAGTTTTTTGTTTACGTCACTGTTTTTTTGTCAGAACGATTTTACGAAGATTTTCGTTCAATACTAGCGAGGCTCATTTTTGCTCAAAATTTAAGAAGGAAGCTTTGCACGAAAAAAATAATTAAGAACACGTGCCAAATTCAAAAAAACAAGCAATGTATTTTTGTTACGATATTCTCCAGTGAAATTTAAGACCGAAAGAGGTTACAAATTGTGAAAATACAATAACAGCCAGTTTTAACAAAAAAGTTTACTCATTTGTATAAAGAAAGTTTAACTTCACTTGTTCGTTTGCAATAGGCAATGCATGCAAATTGAAACTTTAAGTTTTATTTATTTTCAATCGGTATTCTTGAACTTTGTTGTGTGTGTTCGAAAAATGATTACTTGCTATTTGCCAATATTACAACCCATTTTGGCTGGGACATTGTTACAACCTACAGTATAATACAGGTTAGTTAAAGAGAAAAATTTTACCACATACGATGCTATACAGTGGAAGCGATAAAGAAAAATATTTCTTTTGTCGAAACAGTCTTTAAATTTCTCAAAACATTACTTGCAATGAGACTTGAGATGATCATTAATCGTGGCAAAAATGCTATGAAAATGCCAAATTACAAATCAAAAACTTTTTTCGATCACATTATTATTAAGGTCAACACAAGTACAATATTTATTTTCTTTAAAATTTGAGATGACTTCAAAGCAAAAATCGTTTTTTTTTTAATTCCGAGTTTTGCTAATTTTGAAACTATATGTTGGATTTGGTTTAGATAAACCGATTATTCCACAACAAATGCAGATATTGAAATGTGTCGAGTGGTGCAATTTTACGATTGCTTCAAATCCACTAGTTTCATTTATTTCTTTGGAAAATAAAGGTACGCTTTTTTTGTTTTTCTTTCTTTTTTAGCGATATTCGTATTTATATTATGTAGACAAATCACTATGTAGACCACTAATTTTAACTCCAGCAAACATGAGGGCTGAATGTTTAGCTTGGCGTAATTTTAATTCAAATCCATTTACTTCGTTTGTTTTTTTGAAACACGAAAATATTTTTTGCGTATTTTAAGGGTTTTCAATAATGTATTATGACTTGATTGAAATACTGTGATATGCTTGAGTGAGTTGACGTCAACGCAAAAGGTTGACACCATAGTCAATGAGCGTAATGCATTTCATCATGCAGTATTCTGAAGCAAAACATTTTTAATCCGAGTGCGTAATCAATTGGATTTATCTTGCCTTCAAAAATTTGTCATGCAGAAGACCTAGTTTTGCTTTTGCTAACACAAGCACTAAATTGACTTCCATTTTTTGCAATTGCATTGCGTTGTGTAGTAAATGGACGTTAATAATGACAGTAAGTTTTGCTGTATTTACTTCTCAAATATGCGGTTTTTAGTAAAAGTCGTTTCTTTTTTGACCTATAATATGCAACTTTTCGCTTAAAGTACGTTTACACTGGACGCAAAGCAACGCGACGCAAAGCAAACCGACGTTGCCAATCGTCGCGAAAGGTCGCCAACGTTACTGGCTCAAAATAGGCCAACCACTCAAAAATATATTTACCGAAGTGAAGTTAAGCAACTGCTTAAGAAATGTGCGACCAGTTGCAATCTTCTGCAAATGTCAATGACGTCAAATTTTGGTTGCTTCGCGTACACTGTAAACGCATCTTAAACTTGCTTGAAGAAATATAAAAGTTTGGCTTAATATTGTTATATGACAACTTGCTTTTTGCTCATCACAGTCATAATCGCAAACATATTTGTCATTTGGCTTGTTACCAGCATTTTGGACTCGATATATTACTAATTATGTAGCAAGCCTATTGTGGTTTTTGAGTTTTGACTGTGTCGCTTTTTAAACTGAAGCCATTATAATTGTCGCAACATATTTTGGTTTATTAACTATAAATGAGCACTTTGATTATCCACTCTCTTTGACCTACGAAAACGTCCTACCACCATTCAAGACACCTTCGAACTTGTAAATAAACTGTTTAAGTGTAATATCGCTAACCGAACCATGATATTATTTGACGTAAAAAGCCTCTTTAGAACATTGTTACTACTTACACCACCAATACTCTACACTCTATTTTCAATAACGGATGCACATTGCACAGGGTGGATTGGCGTAAACTGTAAGCAACTTAAGAAATTAATACCTTGGAGCACCTAAAATACAACATTTCAATTCAACAAAAATCGAATTTTATCAACATCTTAGACTGTGTTGCAATTGTTTCACCAATTAGATATTTCTGGCTGACGTCATATTGAGCCATGTTGTCGACAAAGTTCTTGATCTCACATCCTCTTCCCATTTTCCAAACTTTTATTTCCGCTACGAGGTGATTGCTTTGCCACTTTTCTAAACCCCACATCTATCAAAATATTTTTTAACAACTTGAATAATGTCCACAGTAAAAATCAATTGAGTGAAGAGCTGGGATTGCACAACTCACTGGCCTTCCTCAATGTTTTCATTGAAAAATCAAACAGCGGAATCAAAACAAGCAGATACAGTACCACAAGCCTATCTAAACCAACCTATAGTATACACAAGCTTTCTCTTTTTTGTAACAACCTTTTACAACGATCTTACGCCATTTGTAATTCCTACATCGCAATGGATTTCGAATTTCAATCAATCAAGGATTACCTTTTCCAAAACGGATACCTTTTCAGGTTAATAAACAAATGCATCAGGCAATTTTTCAACAAAAAGTTCATCCCAAAACCCCACTAGCAAGCCCTAGTCAAACAATCACATTTTCTGCTCTTTAAACTTTCTTATCTTGGTTCCATTTTCGATCACATCAACAAAGAACTTCATCAGTACTCTAAAACCTACTTGTTGGAATCCAAGTTAAAGTTTACCCTAGCTACTAAACAAACTTAAACTAAACAACAACTTCTGATCAAACACGTTCAACGACTGCTAATAAGTAATATGTTCAAGCATATCTTTTTACATCGGACAAGCCCGAAGGATTCGAGTAAAATGCCTGGAGAAATACCGATTAAGTTCCTACTCTAAAGATTGCAATTATCTTCAATCCAACCCAACCCACTAAGTTGATTTCCATAGGCCACAATAAAAACGACTGGCCCAGATAAACACTAACTTTTGATCTTAGAATCTTTTTTTTACATCCAACTCCTCTAATCTAACTTCAAACTCGACTCTTCATCCATTCCGCCTTTTGATGCTTAATTGCAGTATTTTGATTTTTATTAAGTAATTTGCTGTGCAATTCTAGTGTACGTTGATAATGGCACCAGCTGAGCACCGAAACATTTGCAATGCACTAACCTCAATTTAATTGGCTCTGGTATTCATTATTAAAGTTTTAAATAGAAAGTAAAGTGAAATATAATTTAAAATTTGGAATGAAAATGCATTAATACCGAGACATGATTTTGGACTACAAGTTGATACTTTTTTGCTTTCAAACTAAGAAAATCTTACTAATAGATTTGCATTAAGATTATCATAACAAAACAAACTAAAAATGTGTTTGCATTTACAGGAGAAATTGTTTACAGTGCACCACCTTTAGTAGTAGCTTTTTCCAACGGAACACAAGTTTTTAAATTTCAAAATATTACGGTACAGTAAGCCAATTTTGCAGTATGTGTTTTAATGAGTATTATTTTTGATATGAAAGATGTTTAGCGTAAATTTTACAACTTGCATTTTAACAAAATAATTGCTCAACTTCATACATCTCTGAATTTTGTACGATGTAAAAATTTTTGACCGAACGCAAATCATTAAAATAGTTGCTACTGTTGCTCTACCTATAAGGGATTAAATAATTTTACCTACATTTGATGCAAGATTGTTTTAAGTGTTTAGGTTAGGACAGGTATACAGTCAAACTTCGATACTATGCCACCTCGCTACTATGCCACCCTCGCTACTATACCACTTTTGATCGTCTCCAACTAAATTCAATAGAAAATATATTTACTATGCCACCACTTACCCTCGCTACTATGCCACATGAGGTACAGTATTGCAGTGTATTAACGAAACAATAAACGCTACGAACGAAACAATTAAACGGCTGTGAAACGGCAAAAGTATACAGTATGTGCATGTAATATGTTCTCTCAAGTTATCTACTGTAGCTCAGCCCAAAACTCTGAGGAATCGTCAGCTGGCGCATGTTCTTTCTGCGGATTTCATGCACTTCGTCGTCAAGCCGATCGCATGCTTGCATCACACTGGCCTTCCCGAAACTACTGCACTGTACTGTACGTTATACTGAAATACATGTAAATTATAATCGTACAATACAACGTGGCATTGCATTGTTACATCACAAGGCTGTTTTTACAAATCCTTGTTACTATGCCACCCTCGCTACTATGCCACTTTCTCTCGGTCCTAAAGGGTGACATAGTATCGAAGTTTAACTGTACTCGGATTTGATTCCCTAACTGGTCAAAACAAAAACTACAAAAATTGGCTTTCACAGCTTTCCTGCTTGACAATCAGCATAAAATAAGACAGTGTGAAGCCTCCACCGAATGTGATAAGTAAGCGGATAGGAAGCAGCTTGACTCGAAGACCGAAAGGTCTCTTTGCTGTCTCCAAGCTAAGGAAACTTGGAAAATAAACATGCCATAAACAAACATGCTCAAACACATATGCAGCAAATTCACTGTTTTTATGGTATCTCCAGCTGAAGAGACTTTAGTTATCAAGGACTAGAGCAAATAAAATTTCATTTTCAGTCAAATATGGAAACTCTTATCAGACTGTTTTACCCTTACGGGATCATCAGAAGAAAACTTATTCCAGGGTCGCAATTAACTTTTTTTTAAATTTGCTAGTATGGCAAGTGATATCAAATGTTTGCTTGCCCGAGAAAATTTTTAATTTGCCAGAAAAAAATAGGCACAAGAAGTTTTGAGCTGTTTACATTTGAAAAAAATTGTAGAATGACTTCTTGGCAAAAACACTGAATTTGCATATTACGATAAATTACTTGAAGTATTTGTGCGCAATTGTTATGGTAAGGAGACGTTATAAATAACTTGTAATAAATGCATTACGCAGAAATTGATGTTTTGATTGTAATGCATTGTTAATAGCGAATATTTTGAAAACTACACATGTAAGAAAACTTAAATTTTCTGCAAAACTTGTAAGAGCTAAAAGATCTTTAAAAGAAACATAACAAAAAAATTGCAATATTCTTGACGTTGTCTGCATGCAACGCAGGGTATAGTTGTGCTTGTGATATTTAAAATAGCGGTTAACTTGGCAAGCGTGGGAAAATTTTTCTCAGAAAAAAAAGTGTAGCACTTTGAGTATCGAAAATTTTGCTTGCGATTAAGAAGTGTTAATTTCGATTAATGATGTGCGTGCGATTAACCAAAGTGTTCATAGTGATGATTGCAAAGCGCTAAAATAAACCAAGCAACGGCTTTCTCTAATTACATTTTATTTTATTGCCACAAAAGCGGAGCTAAATTGCATCTATGAATAATCTTGTGTGATGTTGTTTAATACTCTGTATTTTGTTAGCTTGCCCGTCGGGCAAGTTAAGCCGAAAAGTAACTTGCCTGAGGCGATTTCAGCTTGCCTCGGGCAAGCGTTAATTTCAAATCCTATTATTATTCAAATAGCTCTCTTCTGATTATCAGGTAAGAGTAAAATAGACTGTTAAGAGTGCCTGAGTTAGACTTTAAACAAATTAAGCTACAAGTTTAATTCTTCTCGATGCTAAATTTATTTATTCGTTACAAGTTTAGCTAAAAAAGAGCAGTGCTGCACAATAAGTAAATGATCATATTTTTATGCCCAAATTGTCTATCATGATGAAACGTCAATACTAAATGTTTACAGAGCACAACCGTACATCAGTACTAAATGTGTTTACGCTTAGCAAGTCCATGTCAAAATTGGAGACAAAATGATACATGAATACTTTGGCGTCGCGAAAAAATCCAGGATATTAAGCTCGAGAACAAGTTTGTAATGGATCGGCACTGGAAAGCGGCCCGCTTTTTGCCGACCGCGATGTTAGTTTAAATGTGTATAACACTGACCGAAGAACAGTTTAGTTTGGCCTTTAGATACTTTTGCCTATTCGCTTTGCATTGAAAAAAAAAAGCTACTTCCATTGAAAAGATGTAAGAAAAATATTAAGCGAGGTACTTTATTTTACGTGAGGTACTTTATTACGTGACGTACTTTATTTGACTTTCCAACAAAAAAGTAGCCAACGTTGATCCTTATTCGAATGAATCGAAATGATGAATTTAGTGATTCCAAATCAAGCACATCACCACATTTTTATACGATATCGCATTTTGCATGCATCCATTTTTACGGCATTTATGAAGCTTTTTGAACAGATTCCTGTTTCTGGAAATACCACAAGCATCACACTTATCGTACAATCGCAATATAATCTGACAGTCGAAAACACGTCACTATATTATGACGTTTGCTACAACACTGCTGGTGGCTGTGGAAGTAGCAGACCTACAACCACTTCGGAATCAGTCAATACTGGAATGCAAACTATCATCATTGTTGTAGCAACTTTGGCTGGATTAATTGCAGTCTCTTTGATATTGGTTGGAGTTTTTTTTCGGAAACGAAAATGCAACCAAAGAGCTGAAAAACAAAACGGTAATTGATTGGCATGTTATAATAATACATTTTACTGTCTACTTCTTCGTTGCGGACCCTAGGAAAAGCCTGACTATTGGCTATTGTATTAACACAAAAATTTTAGAATTAAAAATTGTACTCCAGCAAATCCATTGGTCTTCAAAATGGTTGATTAATTAAAGTTTTTTCTAATCTAAAAAGTTTTTCAATAAGAACTTATTTTTGAGCACAGGTATGAATGAGGTAACCAGCCAGTTGGTCGAGCGGTAACGCGTTTGCCTCTGGAGCGGAAGGTCCGAGGTTCAAATTTCGGGCCGGTCAAACCAACCACAGTGTTGCCAACGGCTTACCACCGCTACAACATTTCTTCGAAAGAAGCTGTGTTGCACGAGCACAATGACGTGGAAATGGAACCCGCAAACTCGTTACACGCTTCGCCGTAATACAGCGAGTACAACCGCTACAACATTTCTTCGAAAGAAGCTGTGTTGCACGAGCACAATGACGTGGAAATGGAACCCGCAAACTCGTTACACGCTTCGCCGTAATACAGCGAGTACAATGAAAAATTTGATTTTGATACGAATCAGTTAGCATAGAAGCATTATGTATCTTGTGAAGTCAAAGAAAGAAAGGCCGCAAAGCTAAATTGCATAAAGCACCAAAACAAGCAACGACACTGAAATAAGTCGTTTAATGTGAATCCAGGTTATGGTTTTAATTAAATTCACGTTCATGTGAGAATTACCGAAATTATCAATTACGATGTTAAAAGCGCTTATGATTTAATTGTATAATAAGTTGTTAGACAGTATTTAATTTTACTTATTTAGATGTTAGACAAAACTTTAACTTGTCAAGTACATCAAGCATGAACCAGGTAATGTTGATACTGTAATATTTAAGATTATTATAACTTGTCGATAATCTTTAATGAGCATATTAGTTGACAACTATCACTATTCGGTAACAGTTCTATTATAAGAATATTGTAAGTTTATACCATATGTTAACTGTACAGTGCACAATTATAGTACACAACATTATCGCGGAAAGAATTGGCGGATACTCTCTTTGACGTAATCTTCCAGATCTACGAATTCTTTTCAATCAACAAAGCTAGGAAATCGCTCTACGCATTGTGTAGAATTATCATTCACTTCATTCAATTCACCGGCCAGTTGGTCGAGCGGTAACGCGTTCGTCTCTGTAGCGGGAGGTCTGAAGTTCAACCGGGCCGGTCAAACCAACCACAGTGTTGCCAACGGCTCACCACCGCTGCAACATTTCTTCAAAAGAAGCTGTGTTGCTCGGGCACAATGACGTGGAAATGGAACCCGCAAACTTGTAACAAGCTTCGGCGTAATACAGCGAGTATAATGTAAGAATTGATTTAAAATATTTTGACCGTTTACTCTGTCTGTACTGTGACCGAGTAGTATAGTGCAGAAAAACACAATAAAGTAAAAACTAATTCAATAACTTGTCATTTAATACGTCAACAAGCATTTATTTTTCATTTTTGCTTTCGAATCCAACAAAAAACGTTTTTCTATTTATAGTGTTCTCGAGCATCATCAATGCAATCTTTTAAATCTTGCTGTAAACGGGGGTAAAATTTGACACAGAGGGTAGAAACTTATTAATTTGCCATTCTTCTGATCACCAAAACACATTTTATTCATTCTTCAGCAAACAATAACGCAAGAAAATTAAAAATTATTTTTGCATCAACACTGCATTAAATATTTTGACCTTTATACAGTTTTTCCAGGGACCAATAGCTTCGAACAGTGGTTTCAAACCTTCATTAGGCTCCTACTACCCAGGTCCTTTTCAAAAGACTCTTAAACCCTCGCGAGGTCTTCCCAAAAAAAGTTTTTTTATTTTTTGAGCCTAAATCAAAGATAATTTTTGGATAAGGACCTAAAAAATTTAAAAAACAATTAAAATCAAATTTTGAGCTACAATTGTAGACTTAAGCAATGCCACCAAGAATAGACTTTGACTCGTCTGGAAAATTTGCTCCGAGGCCTCCTAGAAGAGGGTATAATGGTCCTTTAAAAAAAATCTTTGATACTGCACTAAATGAATGTACTTTTGGCCACCCAGAAGCTGGATATGGCCTCGATACCACAACGAGGACCAATTTTAATTTTTAATCTTTAAATTTTTAAATTAGATTTTAAATTTTAGATTTTAAACTTAGCGTTACTTTTGGCAGATAACTCTAATGATCGCGATTACGGTTGAAACAGACTGTAGGGTTTTAAATATTAATTTTTGATGTGAACTGTGTTATGTTAAAAAGTTTCCTAAATAAATCTGAGATAATTTTTTAAACGGTCAGTGTTTGACTTTTAGCAAAATTAAAAGAAAAATGGTCAAGTTAGAAATGGACCGAATAGTTTAGACCCAAACTCTAAAATGATTTGATGCTTAAACACGATTTGAAAGTTAAGTTGGGTCTAAAATCAACTTTTGTTAATTGTTCACACGCGGTAAAAATAAAACTTCTTAATAAAAATTGATAAATTGTGTCACATAAATATTATTTAAATTGAGCATAAATAATTTATGTTAATGCATAAATCAAATCTTCATTTAGTTATTTTGATTATGATTTTGTAGCATCTAAAACACAAGATACATGTGGGACTACACTATACACTTGAAATTTAGTCGATTTTGGCCGAATCGGCCCGGGAATTCCAGTTCGACTTACAACTCGTAGAGTACTTTCAAATGTCAGCAAGACTTGACTGCTTCCAGGTTTCTTGCTGTTTTGGAAACTTTGTTACTACGGAAACCTTGATAAAGGCAAATTACATTTTATACAATTTAGGCAACATCAAGCAACGTTCAGCCAAATTATTTGGAAATAGACAATGACCCGGCGAGATCAGGTAATTAATTTTCATAAAACTTCAGTTAAACAGTAAATATAAAAAAGGCTGTTTTCAGTCTTGTTAATCTTGAAATAGGCTGCAAGTCAAAATGTCAAGGGCTTGTAATTTGTATAGCGTTATCATCAGAGCCATAGCGTAAATGTGTGATAACGGGTACACAGTTTAATAATTAGTCAATAACGCTCAGATTAATTCTATTTTGCTGTCAATATCAAAAGAACTTTCACTTTCTGCCTGAACAGTTTGACGTGTAAGTCATCAAAGTAAATT
This sequence comes from Trididemnum nubilum, assembly GCA_963965965.1. Taxonomy (NCBI): domain Eukaryota; kingdom Metazoa; phylum Chordata; class Ascidiacea; order Aplousobranchia; family Didemnidae; genus Trididemnum; species Trididemnum nubilum. The sequence goes on along the minus strand of OZ014471.1, from coordinate 22,036,200 downwards.
ATTTTTCCAGTTAACAAATACGAGTTTTTAGCTCTCGAAAAAACTGAAACTCCCTTAGCTTTTAGATCAATTTCTAGAATTGTATTGTTTTTGTAAAGCCTTTAACATGTATTGTTTGTTAGATCGCAGCAGCTGCTAAATGAAATTGTAATTACTGTACACCTTTATTGACCAAGTTGCCTGGCCAGCAGACAGCAAAGGAACCTTTCGGTCTTTGAGTTAAGCTTCCCCCTGCCCACTTGTCTACCATACACAGTGGAGGCTTCACACTGCAATTTTTAACGCTGAACGTCAAACAGAGAAGCTGTGAATTCCAATTTTTGTAGTCTTTGGTTGCACCCGATCGGTAATCGAACCTCAGTCTACCGTTTCAGTAGCAGACGCTCTGTCCACTCTACCTCTGATTAGTTTATGGTTATTTTATTGTTCATTGTGTAAGGAGATTTATTTATATCCAGGATAAACAACTATATCATGTTTTTATTCCCAAAATCCTTTGTATCTGCAAATTGGCCGAGATTGGTATAACCACATTTCTTCGGTTTTATTTCTTGTCTCGGTTACAAATTTATAAATTACCATAAGATTTTTCTCTGTAGCTTACGCACCAACTTTCAAGCTAACTTTAGCCTTTCAACCACAATTTTTACGTCGTAAATTGAAGCTGTTACCAGCAATATTTTTTCGCTATTAAGATGTTAAGTTAAAATGTTTTCGCTACTTTACGCTATAAGGTCACTCAGCTTTTGGTAATTTTGGCCTAACCTTCAAAACTTTAAAAGCATTTTAAACAATAAATATCATAAAACCGTTATGTTTGTGCTGACGTTTGCTGTTTGTTTTCACATTTAAAACTCTGTTTTTGTTTCAGCTTGTGAAGAAATTGACGGGTATCAGAATGTAACTTTGAATGATTCAAAGACAAATGTAAGCCAAAAACAGTATAAAAGATTTTTAATTTTGTAAAATCTTTAAGGGTTTACTTCAGGATCTATAAGTATAAGTAACGCTTATTCATAGTCAAATACAAAAAATGCTGTGCTCTTACGGGATCACCGGAAGAAAACTTTTAAACTGCGCTAATAAAAAGCAAAAAGATTTTTTTTTTGGTTTTCAAGTCCCGTAAGAGCGAAACAGACTGTTATGATAAGCTATAGACAATATCCAGAGCCTTTGAAGCACAATCAAACCTTTGATTAAAAGCCTAAGACATACTGTTGCGGAATCGACGTTCGTCTTTTATTCCTAGTCAGTATAGGTAGGACTATAGGTTTGAACATAAGCGTAGAAAGGCAAAGATATATGTTTTGGAGATTTTTAAATTAGTATAGATGTTTGTTTTGAAAATTTTTATCACTGGTAAGATTTGTCATTTAGGTCTTGCTAGCCTTACTGAAGAGCTCTGAGGTTTGGGCGAAACAGCTGTCTAAGGCATGCTATCGGAAATTATTTTGAATTGAAATGTTATATCTCTTGTAATATTGTAATCGCTAAATATTTTAGTGAAAAAAATTCTGTTCTTATCTGGTTAATTTGCGATTCTTTGCGTTTTTGCGCTCATGTTCATATTAGTAACCCTAGCTATACTGACGAAGAATAAACGATGAATGTCGATTTCAAAACAGATTGTATTAGGCTGTTAATCAAAGGTTTGATTGTACCATTAACACTCTACATACTGTCTATTGCCATATCATTAATTTTTTCAGTACATTGTTCTTAATAGAGTGTTATAAAATGCTAAATAAGTGATATAATTTGCAACGAATTCTGATCATTGAGCTCTCTTCAGTTGGAGATACCAGAAAGATTAACAGTTAAATAAGTAACGTATGTAATGGCTAATGAGCTTCATAACTTGCTTAGTACTTACATTATGATGAGTTTATCGCACTCTTTTACTCGAGGCGTTTACTCTATACTATTAATCGATTTACTAAAAAACTCAGGGCGTTATACTTTTTTTAACTTCTATAGTCTAAAATTCAGAATGTAAGACAAATAAATAGATTTTGTTGAAGACAAATAAAATGAACTCAAATTGTTTATTCTACTGGTTGTATCACACTGATGCGTGTAATAAGTTGTTGGCCTATTTCCGCGTCATTGCACTTGGGTAACACAAGTCTTATCAAAGAATGACGCAACGGTGGCGAGATGTTGGCAGTACTGTGTTCATTTTGACTGGCCTGTGATTTGAACTTTGCCAGACCTCCTGCTCCAGAGCCGAACCCTTTTCGGCTCGGCCAACTTTCGGGTCTGCAAAGACAATTAATTATAAATCGCAGTATATATCAACAATATACAGCAACATTTAGAAACAGCATTATATTTTTTAGTAATCCTCGGTGCATTGTGAATGTTTGTATTCATTACAGCATTATCCCTCTGTAAAATCTTTGGAATAAAAACCTGTGTGATATCATTGTATTGCATTGTGGCTTATTTATTGAGTTAACGTATAGCTCTTTTAATGTAATGCTCAATTATTGCAACACTGCTTAATCCCTATTATACTGTGATACAGCCGCTGAAATAAAACCATGATAAAATCGAATGCCACGAAAATTATGGCATGTGCCCAATTTTTATGACTTATTTAACCATCATTAATGCATTTAGCAACTGCAGCCCCAACCTGCTGGAACCTCTGCCCCTACATACGCCAACAAAAACGTCATCAATTCTAAAACTCCTTACATTAATGCCAATCTCCCACATTTTGAGAAACCACCTTACGCCTACGTGAAAGCTACTGAGGTAAATCTTATTTGAAGCATTTACAAAGCTCTTTGTTTTACGAACTGTTATTTGGATTGCTCATTTGTTATAAAATAAAATTGAGGCGGTCCTGAAATGATAGCTATTAAAACAAATATGGTTGAAACTAAAATAGCACTTGCAACTTATTTCAATGTTGGTTTGGTCTAAGCAGTAAGCACGCATTAACATTAAGGTTTATCATTAAATTGTGTTACTACTTTGCATTAGCTTCTATGGGAGGGTTTATGATTGTTATTAGCAGCTTACTTTTCTTCTGGGTTGTTTTATCGCTTTGAAAAAATTGTTAACGATTATGAAGATTTGAATCTTCAAAATGAACCAAAAGAAGCTGCGTATTCACAAAACTTTCGTGAACAATATGAAAAATAACAAGAACACTGATGAAAATCGCTTTGTAAAATGACGCTGGAAAGAGATCTTTGAACTAGTAAGTGAGCTTATTTCCACTCACTAAGGTGACTGGATCCGAATGCATCCGAAAATAAGTAGGATTAAAGCTCAATATAAGAACATTGGGTTGTTTTCCAGTTTCTAAAACTATGTAACATTTTACTAGAATGGAAAGTCAAGTCAAGGTGATGGGGGATATGAGACGTTAGATTCAATGAACCAGCAATCGTCAAAGAAGAAATAAAAAACTGTTAAGAATGTCTGCAATTTCATACTTTGACTGCTCACATCTTTTTATAGCTTTGTTACAAAGAATCGAAGACAATTTGTAATTTGCCAAACATTCGCCAAAAAAAGTAGATGCATACTTGACTGTATGTTTAAAATATTGAGTGCGTCTTTGTGAAAGCATTATGCGCGTTTTTGTCGAAAAGAAAGGAATTTTATTGTATGAAAGTGTATGCTTCGACATCCCACTAGATAACGGTTGTGTAAGAAAATTGAAAAATAATACTCGTTTTTGAAATGAATATTATAGGGAATTTAGTAAATTTTAACTTGTGTGTGTTGTATTTTTTAAGCTCACTCAATCAGTATTTAATTTAAAACGGGTAATTTTGCAAAACTTTCTGTGAAGTTGCTACCGCTAAAAATGAATAATAATTTGATTTAGTAGTGGCAGTCTCCAACCACCAGTTCATGAAAATGTAGGCCATGGCAGGCGCCAACGGAAACCCTGTTGTCATGCTGTCAATTTGATGATATATAGTTTTCCGTTGAATTACAATGTTGTTATTTAGCATGTCCACTTGGAGACTGCCACTACTAGATCTAATCGTCATATCCTAGATCTAATATACTAGATCCTAGATCTAATATACTAGATCTAATCGTCAGTTTACACTACATCGTTACGAACATGATTTGTTTCTAACTTTTGAATAATAGTTGTTGTCATTGCTGTATAGCGTTATTGTTTTGTTATAAATTATTTAACATAGGGGTTTCTAGAATTGAAAAAAAATATTTAGATCTTTTTACTCAGTTTGGTTTGAAAACAAATTGAGTTTATTATAATTGTATTTGGATGAAATTTATTTTTATTACTGTAAAGCTATTGTTGGTTTGTATGAAAAAGTTAAATTGTTTCTTGTTTTATCTCAATGCCCACCCTTTTTTAACTCAAAAACGTCAAAACTATCACAATTAAATAATTATTTTTTTTTACTTGTTGAGTTGTTTTAACGCTTGTTTTACTAACTGCTTGATTTAATAGAAATAAACTACATGCCAAAATCTTGGCAATGTTTGAAATAATTAAAAGCGTTACATCATCCATTCAAAGTCATTTCATGCATTGCAGCAATCCATTTGACTTCACATGTCGCTTGTGCATTTTTGTGAGCAGGTTTTTTCATTACTTTATATTTGCGTTTTATTACAGTGTCATTCTAGGTTAAATGTACTTACATCTTTATTTAGATAATTATATCTTGACCAGGAGACAGCAAAGAGACCTTTCGGTCTTTAAGTCAAACTGCCACCTGGCACCTGCCCACCTATCTACCACACACGGTGGAGGCTTTTCGCTATCCCTTTTAATAAGCACTTAAAGTGTAAAATATTGAATGAGGGGACACTTCCGCAGCCGGAACCGAACGTATCCTGAAATGAAAACGATTGGAAGCGAAAAAACAAAAATATTCACGCTCCTTGAACTAAAAGGTAAAAAAAAGGTCTTTATATGCAAATTGAACATTTTTTGTCCAAACTCTTAGCGCAGACCAGAAAAAAACATTTCCGCGTTCAAATCAGCAAGGACGCAGATTTCCTATGTGGACGCTGAGTCTCACTGCTTTTAGTGTTGAACGTTAAACAAAAAAGCTGTAAATATTATTTTACAGCTTTTGTTTTGAACCGAGTGAAAATTTGAACCCAAAGGTGCAGGTTAGCAGCAAACGTTCTCAAACCAGTATAACGTACGTTTACAAACATATTCTAACAATTCTTGATAGTTTGTTAGTATAGAACACTTGCTGCATAACCATAGCTTTAATTGTTGGTATTATGTAATTATTTGCTGCGTAATGAAAGTGCACTGCAGTAGACAAACTTTGGACTGTAAAGGTTTTAAAAACTTGAAATAGTTTGTGAAAGTTTCAAAGAATAACTGTGAGGTTTGAAAACTTTCAAAAAAGAAGTGTCACTTGACCAAAAACTTGTGACAGTTTTTTAAACCCGAAGTACTATAGTTGCCCTTTAATTAAAAAATGCTCAACAGACAACTAAACATCTTTATTTTGATCTTTCATTGATTTGAAATCAGCATTTATTTTTGCATAAGTGAATGCTGTAGTTTCGATTTAGATACACTAGCACAAACCAAATTTAAAACAAGCAAATTTGAAGTACTATGCAATTTTTCGGCTTAATTTTTGTTAATAAAGTGAGCAAATACTTAACAAAATATTTTTAAAAAATATTTAGAAATTTGAACAAATATTTAAAAACCAGTAAATAATCTTTTTAAATATTTGCTCAATTTTAGACGATAAATTACCAATTAGCTGAGTAATCAAAAGAATGAAAAGAAAAGGTTTTGCGTTTGAGCTTTCTACTATCAATTAAAACCTTACTACCACCTAGTGGAAGTAATAATCAAGGCTAAAAGAAAAAACTATTTTACAAAAAGTAATGTTTTTACAAAATTTTGCAATCACGCTTAACCATTTTGAACGTCTAGTGCGGAACGAAATAGTGTTAAACCTTGTCGATTGTTGTCAACGAAATAGTTTTAAACGTTTTCGACTTTCGTCGAAGTAATGTGGTAAACGTTGGAAAGTGAAATAAGTTTCGTCGCTGCAGATATCAGTGGAAGGTCAATCTGCCTTCAGACCTGCCTCAATTATGAGATTTACAGATGAAAGTGACAGTTCCTAAGACAGCTGTCCAGGTTTATGAACTTTTGTTATAGGCAGCGTCTTTATATTTTGGTTTAATCAGATTTAGAATCAAATGCCAGTTTCTCGGTTCCTTAAATATGCTTTATTGACTTTATCAATGGATTTCGTTTTGCGGCGTTTTGACGACGACCTTGTTTCAGCTTGTTAATTATGATTGCATACTACTTTAGTTCAATTCCCACTTTGATTGTTGCATCTTGAATAAGATAGTTTGCAGAATATATTTTTGCGTGCCAGGAATACTAATCTTTGCAGTCAAGTTTTGCTGGGCAGGAATTATAAACTGAAAAGAATTAAACTATTTTCCAAACAGAAAAATATAGAGTGAAAAGCGTTGTCAATTGTTGTCAACGATTACGGAATTACGTAAAAACGAAGAAAACGTAAAACCAGCAAAATGTGGATTTGTCCTAACTAAAATTGCCATTAGGCCAGCAGAAAGCAAGCAAACAATCAATCATTAAAACTCTGGCATGAACTTCTGAGAAGTCCATAACTCTGGCCTGAAAATGTTAAAGCACCACAGCGTTAAAACCTTCAAATGTTAAATTATGATCAACTTCACATTAAAAGCAAGTTGCTGGGTTTGGATTGCCAAAATTAAGCATGCGAGGAGACACCCTTTCTAGCTCAAGTGGTAGAGTAGTAAACCGGTAATTCAGAAGCTGTAGAGTCGAATCCTGTGAAACAAATTTTTGCATTGCTTGTTTCAAGTGGTCACCGTTCTGGTAGCTCTTCCCTGGGCTTCTGCATGGTAGCGTTTAGGCCAGACAGCACGTAAACGATTAAAATTGCCGTGTTAGCTTTTTCGTTAGCAAACTGTAACAGTTAAGGACCAATCCATCATTAACGATTATGTTGTAAAACATGCTCGGGCGAGTTCACATTCTCTACGGTGCAAATTTATTAAAGTTTCCATAGATGGCAAGAGAAAAAGCAGCAATAGTATCATACAGTCAAATAGAATAAAAGTTTTTAAAGGAAAACAGTTAAGGTACTCGGTGTTTCGAAATTATAGAGCCCCCCTCTATAGCATAATCGAAAATACAAAAATAATAAAACTGTATTGATTTAGTACTAGCATTTTTCACCAAATCAATGATATTTTATGGAGCCTTCACTTGCCTGCCACATAGCAAGCATTCTTGTGAGGTATAACCTTAACATATCGCAAAAAAAGCTAAAAATCAAACTTTATTTTTCTCAGCATTTCCGCTACAAATCGTCGCAGGTTGGTAAGAATAACTTGGTAAACTATTGCAGTTTCCTCTATGCGTTTCAAAACGACCCTTTGAAATGACTACACAGTGTTTTATGAATGCTTAGATCAGCAGTGCTAAGAATGCACTGCGCAGGCATTTTAGGCTTTGCTCAAGTTTGTTAATCCATCTAAATTTTCCTGAATCATTAGACATATAGGTTTACCCAACTCAGTTATTTGACATGAAAATAAACAAAAATTAAAATGAAAAATACTGTAGCTCGGGAGAAACTTTACTTAATGAACTTCAAAGTGCAATATTGCTGAAAACCTAATTAATTTCTATGTAAGCTGTGGAGGGGGGCTTAATTTCGAAACACCCTGTAAATGCCAGTAAATATTTTCATTTTTGGACAAACAGGCAATCAAATATTAAAAATTATTATTTCGCCAAAATCAATCATGCCGCATTTGAAAATTTGGTACGATTTTTGATGCTGTGCTTCTGGAAAATAAATTGATACTCTACAAACATTTGGTACTATTTGGAGATATTTTTAATTTGTTCATAGTGTGCAACTTAGACTGCATAAGAGCGCTGAACTTGCTTTTAATGATTTCATTTGTTCATTTAAAATTTTTTTCAATTCTTCAAATTGATCAATGAATTATGCTGATTAAGTTGAACTGTTCATCTGGATGCACATTTTATTTGTTTGCCGCAGAATTTTCCACAATTTCCATGACTGTTTAAATGATTGCTACCTAAAAGTTCTGAGTTAAATTTTCTCTATGAAATTGTATCTTAAATGTTTGCAGCTTATTGCAAACTACTAGATTATTTTTGTTAGTTTTTTCTTGGACAGATTACTTTGCTTTAATTTTATACTCTTTTTCTTGAGATTAGAGCTCAGAATATCATTACTTATTTTAGGTTAGTGGTGCAACTTTCAGCACTCTTTTTACTTAGCCAAGCCATTTAAAAAATCTAACCCACAAATTAAAGCGTTTAAAGATGTTTTGGACTTGACCTGTGCGTAAAGAAGGGCTTAAGGGGCTGGGCAATTTGATTCTTTAACTGGTTGATAAATCTCCAAAACTTAGTTCTTTTAAATTGATCTGTAAACGAGCAAAACTTGATCCGAATATCTTTTTTTTTTTTTGAAAAACTAGCAAAATCACCCAAACACAGACTGTACTATGCTTGTTGATTTGCAGAAGTTCGCTCACCACGCTACGAAATTAAGACATTTTTCAGATAAAAAATTTTAACTTCGACTTCTAGCGTTCTCCCCATTTCAATAAAATCCTGGTTGCGCGCCAGCTCAAGGTAGATATTGTTTGTAGTTTATTGTGCAAATACCAGAGTCAAATTTTAGGTACACAACCCCAACTGGAACAATCTCAATCAAAATGTTGTTATGCATTTACGAAATTTAGCACAGTCTGAAACCTAGGAGGTAAAAAAGATTTGGTGCGAATTTTTGTTATTTGGTACTAGATTGGTGAAAATTTTAAGTTTAGTTCTCATTTTCTTAAGTGGACCTTTTAGCAACACCGGCCCAATAAATGATAAACATTGAACTAGCCGAAGTTGACATGTTAACGTGACTTCAAATGAGATCAGAATCAAAATCCAACTTAAGAAGCGGCATACCCTACCCAATTCATGGCGATTGTTCAACGTGCGATAAACATTGAACCTCTACGCCATTACAAAACAATAGGATTATTGTAATTAAACTAAAAAATTAATACAGTATTAGGACCGCGAAGTGTCAAAATGCTATTATTTTTACAAAAGAGTAAGTTTAATTTATTTTGATTGCTGTGCTACTTAAAGTCAATATTGGCGTTTGAAACTTAACTCAAGTTGCATCTGCAAGTTCGTGAAATGTTTGGACAGAACTATGACGTCATATGATAATTGTGTCATAATCCAACCAATTATATAGCATTTAAATTCTAAAGGCGGGTTCACACAGAAGCCGTCAACGCTTACGTCACCGTTCCGTTACCGTTCAGCGTTCTACCGTTATTTGGCGGTGACGGTAACCTGAACGTGAGAGGTTCACACTGATCCGTCACCGTTACGTATTACAAAGAACCTGTAACTGGTTGTAATGCTTGCATAGCAGTTTTGTTAATAAACCAATAGGCCTATCAAGTTTGGGTTTTGTAATCAGTAATCACTATACCATCAAACTATGCTTAAATTGAGAGCTACTGATAATATGTGCACTTTGTGCAGGCTATTTAATGCACTTTATCCTGTGGGGTTAACTTGCTGGTTTTGAAGTGCTTGCCAAAATCATCAACAAACATTTATCAAGTATTAGTGATAATTGTGGAAACAAGTGATGAGTTTTAACTTTAGTTTTACTTAGTTGTACAGTGGTACTGCTCAAGTAATTTTTTTCATGGTACTGCTGCTGGGTTAAAAAACTGAGATTTTTTGTTAAGTTACAGCTTACATATGTGTTGAATTTCTTAAATAATTAAATTTCTTTAACAGTCAAATACTGATATGATCACAGATTTTAAGTCTATTTTGCAAAAGTAAAAAAGTGATTAGTAAGTAATTGCATTTAGAGTACAGGGTGGGCCAAAAGTAGGTATACAGCAATCACAATATAAACACTTTAAATTTCTTTTCACTTCTAATAAGCAGCACATTCCAAAAGACTTTGCATTACTTGCTCAGCACTAGGAACTGTAATATGACTTAAAGTCAAATAAAAACTGTAATGGAAAAAAAAATTTGAAGCACTTTTGAGCGATGGCTGTATACCTACTTATGGCCCACCCTGTATATCATTTAAATTAGATTTGCATGAACAATTTTAAGGTGGTGTAGAACTTAAACTTAAATTTACTGTAAGCAATATGATATGAATTCAAATAGCCTAATCACTAGATTTTGTTTTTCAGAAATAATCTGTAGATAAGATGTAGGTTGGTACGGTACTGAAGTGGAATTTGAATTTGGCAGATTTGGTTGGTCAATCAGTAGGCTTACTGCAATAGTGAGTTATGTAAGAAGTAGAAGACTTCAAAAAGCTGAAAGTACTGACAGAAATTACTTTAAAAACTGAAAAGTACTGGTAAAACCTGCAGAACTAGAAATTTTTATACTCAAAATTGCGGTAAATCAGTGTTTGAGTTTTTTGAAATGTTTCAACTCTCAATATCTAATGTGATTGCAATTTTTGACTAACATCGATAACAACAGTTAGCAGGTCAGAAAGTGAGGAAAAAGATATCTAATGCAGCACATGCAGTTTATTACGGCATTCATTATCAGAAATCGTTATCGCGCAATCAAATCGAAAATTGCTATTACAGTATGTGTACGCTTAAAGAAGTCTATTTTTTTGTATGCTACCGTATCGCGAATTGTTTCGATAACCGATATCATACACTTGTTATCTGTCATATGGCGTATTACCGTACTAGTACTAGAACATACAGAATCATAAGTGCAGCAGCACAAAAACCTAACCCAAACCCATGCGGTCCAGGCTCAGTACCACTATGTACCGTAGGTATGTGTGCACTGTCAGAAATCGATCTCGCGTATTCGGCATCTGTTATATTGCGAAGTGATGGTCTACTGTACTGGTAGGCTATCACAAACTGGTACAGTGCTAGCATATGCGTGAAGTGCAGCGACAATTGAACTGTACGGAAACTATCACTACTCAACTCTTGATTTGTGCAGTACTGTACCAGTGTACAGTATGTTTTCTCCACTCCAATTTGATTGTATGGTACTGGTTCGTTGATTTTCTAAAGTAGCTATAACCCCAAACCACATTAAGCTTAAAACAAATAAAGCTCAATGCAATTCAAAACCACAGCCAACTTTGTATGTGCATTGTACCAACACTGTGTATGTAAACCAGCTATTTTTTTGGCATCTAGTGATCCACTGCTAAGAATACGAGATGATTCTAACATCATACAATTTCATTTCAGTGACTGTTCAGCGTTCACACAAAACAAACTGCAGAGTATACAGATACAACAACTACCAGTAGCCTCTACTTGACTATTATTAAATCAACAAATAGATAGGCTTATGAGTTCCTAAAAATAAACAAAAGTTAAGAGTCTATGATATTGGTAGCTAAGCAATCACTGGTCAGTATTTATATGCATCATGGCAATAATCATGACCACAGACCAGTATCAAAGTACCCCGGTGCACTACGGTATATGATCATGACTAGGCTTATTGATGATACAGTGTCCAAAATGGTCAAAAGTGGCCACTTTATTTAAAGGCAGTGGCAATTTTGCTTCTAGAGGCAAAATAGCCCCATGTTATTTTGCAATTTGTAGGCAAAATAGTCCTAACGGCTATTTTGCCGCAAATGCCAAATTAGCCGTAAGCCTCATGCTAACCCAAAAACTAACCCAAACTCTAACTCTAATTCTAACCTTAATCCCAAGCCTAGCCCACTAACCCAAAAACTAACCCAAACTCTAACTCTAAACCTAACCCTAATTCCAAGCCTAGTCCAAACCCTAACTCAAACCCTAGGCTAACCCAAACAAAGGAAAAACACTATTTTGCCTCTAGAGGCAAAATAGCCACTTTCAGACATGAGATACCTAGGTCTCTACTGTAGAAATTGATTGCTTCCAGTAGTTTATAATTTCAGCTTTCAAGAGTCAAGTCAATTGAAGTTCAAAATTGAACTTTAGCCAATTGTACCAAAACAAGAGCAAGGAAAGCCAAATTGAATTGGCTTTCTCAACTGGCTGCTAGCAACCAACTCAGATTTAACATGCCTAACCAGTACCAATTACCGGTTGTTTCAATATCTCATTCTCTCTTCTTTTCCCAAGCAGAAAAAAAAGCAATCCAGTCTGAAGTACCGCTAGTCTAGATACCAGTATCACTGCTACTGTACACTACCTATACTACAAAGTAGCGGTACATGACTAGACCTAGCCTACTACATACAGCTCTAAGCACTTAACATTGCCTGCTGAAAGCTACTTTTCAACAAAAACCAATTATTTTTTCAAGATTTTCAGTTTTTGTGGCTCAAAGTTTGCACCAACCACCAAAAACATGCTCGAAATCGCTTACGTTACTTACGTAAAGTTAAAATTATTTTAACTCAACGTAAGACGGATGAAATCAAGAAAATCACTTCCGTCACCGCTAAAATTTTCTGTGTGAACACCTTGACGTAAGACGTAACTGCGACGGAACGGTAACGTTGACGTTGACGGCTTCTGTGTGAACCCGCCTTAAAAACTAACCATATTCTGTGAATAACAGTTCTTGATACTTGCCTTTTTTGTTGGGTAAGTAAAGTAACTTGAAGTTGTACTGTATAGTATGCATTTTTAAACTGTTTATATACCTTGATACATCTTACATAAAGCTTTGAAATTGTGTTTCTAATTGGCAACTCTGGAAAATTTCTAACTGGAAAAACTTTTCTCAGGGAATCTAAGCAGTTATATCCCATGAACGTAAGGTCATAGAAAGCTCAAATTTAGTGAAGTTAGTCTTCAGATCTGTCAAGATTTTTTTGAGATAAAACCGAGCAAAAAAATTTCCGACCTGAATACCCTTTTAACATTGATAACATTGGAGGAACTAGTCCCTATAATAGACTTTGCTCGAAAACGCAAAAAGGCTAGTTTGTTCTGATTACTGAATAGTACTGCAACATCATAGCTGGAGACTCAAACATTTCCTAAAACATAATTTGTTGTTAATCAAGCGTTTTTGTTTAACGTTTTCGTGGTTTACTACGGAGCAATCATCAACATCATTGTCATTGTGTAGCAATTCATGCACAGTTTCGTAATGTTTAACTTGAGTATTGCTGACAAAAATATATCTTTAGTGCCCTACAACAAAAAACAAAAAATTTATACCTAAACGTAATGTGCATGGTAATAGCGCTAAACTCTGGCACTACGTTTTTAAAAACAGCAATTAAAGAATTCAGACTTGGAACGAGTAAAGTTTAGGAGTTTTTGGCTATTTGCTGTAATTAGCTTACACGAGATTTACAGTATTGCTTTTAGATTGCAATGCATGTTAATCGGTTCATCTGGTATTGAATTAGATTGCATTTGAAATAATCAAAATGGGCTAATAAAATATTCTTTATATTTGTTTTACACTTTTTTACCTAAACTATTCCAGTTAAAAGCAAACAGTTGCTTTTACAATTTTCAGCAGTTTTATTTAATGTAAAATGTAATTCGTCAAGTATACACAGCGGTGCTATTTAACCGGTTTGCACCGGTTCGCGTAAACCGAATCTACGAACCGGCTGGTAAATTTACTTGCTTGATATTTTTTACTATTAAATTTGCATACAAAAAGGTGAGCTCTGAACAGAATTAAAAAGCGACTGTGTTAATCAAATGGCTATGTGAAAATTCATAAAATAATGATGACATGTTTTTCGGTAGTGTTGTTAGAGTTACGACAAAAATGCTTTTTAGATTTTTAACCACGTGTTCAGTGGGTCAACCACGAAGGGTGGGGCTAAGGAGGCTAATGGCCCCCCATATAAGCCAAGTCAAATAGAAAATTTAACCAAAATTAGTATGTCTTTAACCATGTTTTCATCTTGACCAGGAAGTACGCAGGGAGGGTACAGAGACTAAGTAATTTAATTAGGTCAAAGTTCTTCAAATCTTAGAGATTAAGTTTTTCAAATTTTTCTACCAACATGCCAGATGTTGTCCAAAAGAAGTTAAAACAACTTTTTTTTTTCTGAAAAATCACAAAGATCATCAGCTGGGAGCTCTGCTCACAGACCTCGAATGTGAGATGCTGCAGACAATTTTTAGCTTTGTGGTCAAGCCCCCTTCGCTTAGCAAAATCTAAGTCAACCGTCAGCACGTGTTGAAGGTTATACCTTTTTTTTCTATTCAGCAGAAGTTTTTGCTTTCAGCAGTGCCCTTACCATCACAAAATTGTAAACAAACATTCTCGAAAAAGTCAACTCTCCTTGTTAGAACCGCTTTTTCAGCCACGCGACACTTCAGTATACAATCAGCCGCCTACACAAAAGACCTTTTTAGTAGAGAACGACAATTTTTCCAAACTTTCTGAGAAACCGGTTTCTGAAGCATTTGTATAGCACCACTGCGAATATGTCAAAATTACAGTTTTAAGATCCGTTAATGGTGGTTTCTCACTGCGCAGGCGATAATTTGCTTGCAGCAACGTACGATTTTTTATTCGTACATTGTTGTACCTAGTCCAAATATCCACGTGGACATTCTCAGATTGTTGCATCCTTCTCAAACATCGGTGAAATATTATTGTGTTTTTTGCGTGTTTTTGCCATGTCAAAGTAGGCCAAAAATTTTTAACGTAAAAACATTAAAATCTGGCCTAAAAAATTAGTATAATTTATTTAACAGTTTATGCTAAAAAATGCGAAACCAAGACCAATAAAATTCAACAATTACAGTTTTTTTTTAACTTGTAAATCTACACCTCGAGTAACTACTTTGAATTAATACCTGTTCATGTCATTGATAATGCCTGCTGGACAATTAATGGAAAAATGCTACCTGTGCGAGCAAAACCTGGTTGAACGAAACTTTTTTTTCTTGTTTGTATATTTTCAAGCTCGCGAAAAAGTGAGATTATTTTGCTGGTATTGAAATGTTCAAAACTATTTTTAAAGAAAAAAAGAGTAATCTACAACTATGTTTCACGGCCAGCGCAAAGGTACGATTTTATTAGGGAGACAGTAACGTGGAAATTTAGCAAAAAAAGAAACAAGCAAAACGGTAGATCATCGCGATTACTTGTCGAACTTTGTTGCAAGCAAATTACGATCGCCTGTGGGACACCGCCATAAGGATGAGACAGATTGGAGAATTTTTAATGCTTTTTTCGGTGGTATGCAAAATATTTGATCCGGCTCTGGATACAACTTATTGATATTAAGCTCTTCTCAAGATCACTAAGAGCACAAAGCAGTTTAATATTTTAGTTGTATTTAAGCGCAGCTCAGGCTTTTGCTGTGAATTAGTACTTGATTAGTTCGATTAATTTTGAGTTAATATTTGGCTTAGTTGAAACGTAGCCTAAGTTCTGCAATAAAATTGGTTATCTTAAATGTTTTAAAGTAATATTTAGCATTAACAGGCTAGATAACAAAATTGAAAATGAATGTCAAGCAAAAACTTCAGGACTGTAAATGTTTTTAACAATATAATGGCCAGATATGTTCACGCTATTTATACCGGGGGGGCAAATTTGCCCCCCTCTCAGTTAATTTAATATAGCTCCTAACCTAAATAAAAGTTTTGCTTTGATGCACCCTGACTTTGAATCAAATTTAATAACACACATTTTCAGAAAATTTGGGGCCAGCCAGACAACCGGAAGTGACGTCATTTTTTCCTTTGTCAGAGGCACCTAAGGAGTTTCATACAGTTTTGAGCATAATGCATGCTTATCAGTGCGCGTATTCTATTCTTTGTACTGCGTAATCATTACCAATGCTAATCTTCAGCTGGAATAAAATATTTTATTAACTGATAAATGCAATGCAGTATCATTACGTCATTGATGACGTCATACTTCAAAAATATTGATTTTTCTGCTGTTTTTTGAAATAAACTGCGTTTGCATAAAAAAATATTCATTTTCATCAGCTGTTGAATGATAAAATGAAAATAATACTGTAGTATTCTAAAATTTTGTGAATTATACTATATCTCAATTACAAAAAATTACCAATAATAATCAACACTATATATTAAAGATGACGTCATCATCTGCAGTAACTTTATCAGAGATATCTTTAAAATAACAAAAGTCCAAACTGAAAATAATATTTAGCAACATTTAAACAAATTTGCATGCTGTTATAAGGATTTACTGGTTTTGATGACGTCATCATTGTTTGCGTGACGTCAGAACCTCAAAATATTTATTTTTAAAAATTTAACAGAAAATGGCTTCAACAAGCAAAAAATCTTACTTCTATCACTTACCAATCGGTTTTTAGATAGAGGAGCAAATTTGCCTCCCTCCCCCCGGTACAAATAGGGTGTAAAAATAGCCCGGTACCGGAGTTTTCCACTTATTATACCAGGAATAATAACTGGAAAATGACGAAATTGAGAATAAAGTTTGATCCAGGTTATTATACCATGGTATAATATTATTCATACCATGGTATAATAACCGGAAACGGCAGTCGGCCTCCGGTACTTGCCTTATGGTTCTGACAAGAATTTGTTACCAAACATAATTTCAAAACATGTTTTATTGTCTAAGTATAATCTAATTAACGTGCTTGCCTAATTATCCCCAAGATTTCAGTCGATATGCATACGGCAACGCTGCCATTGCGATGCTTGACAAATTTTTGGTCACTGGTCACACTACGGAAGTTCGATCCGGGTTATTATACCATGGTATAATAACTGGGGGGGTATAATAAGTGGAAAATTCCGGTACATATAGGGTTAAAGATTTCGATTCTAATTTTAAGCACTTCTTATTTATAAAGTAGTTACAGTATTTATTTTACTACGTTTCATCTTAATACGTTGCGATAGCCATCATGCTCCAGTCTATAAGTGAAGGTTTGATTGGTTCATTTGTTGTTGCTCCGTTATTTTTCTGCCTTGATATTGGTGAGTTTAGTTTGACTGTGAAAAAAAAGAAATAATTGCTGCAGTTTCATTTGCGTTTTAGGATTTTACACTGTACAACATATTCAAATTTTTTGTGCTATTTTAGCTTAGAGCCTTACACGTCCATGTTATTAATTGTGAAGAAAGTAAATTTTACATTTTATCTTAAAATTGTCAAGCTCTACTTTATTACGTCAAAAACATAATTTTACTACCCCCATTTGTAACAATTTTTTTCAAATTTTAAAAAACGCAAGAAAATTACAAACAAAATACCAAAGCAATATTTTCTCACATTAATTTATTGAATTAATTTATCGACTGAAACTGTGCTTTTTAACCTTTCACAAACCGTGGTCCTATGCAAAAATTCGCAACACTTGTGGCTCTTACAAGAAAAATATATAGTTTACCACCATACTTTGTAAATCTGTACCAAAAATTGCAATCAAAGGATGAAGACCAAAAAAAATTGTTTTTTCATGAGCCGAATTCTGAGCAAACTTAAGGCAAGCAAAAACCTTTATAATTCAAATTTAGGCTAATTTTGGTTTGAATTCAAAAGAGTATTCAATGCTTTCTGAACCAGATACCAAGCAGTTAGACTTACATTTTTCGTTGGAGCAATACCACCACCAGATGCTTTTTTCTTGTGGCCCCCTGGCAACCGACTGGCGGCACCTTCGAAGACTTCCGACTAAGATCACTCTGAAGAAGGATTATTGCCTAGCAATTGAATTATCACTCTTTATTTCACTGCTTTTCACTAAACATCAACTTTTAGTGCATAATATTAGTTGTACTGATAATTTTTATATTTAGTTGTTTACGTTGAAGCTCAACAAATCTCCATCACATCAGCTCCTGTATTGCCAACAAACACTATAGCCACTGGCTATGAAAAACTACAATTAATTTCAACAATCACTGGTGATCCCATGTTTTGCAATTGGCAAAGTGATGGTAGTGCTGCCAGCTTCTATGAGGATGGTGCTTGTAC
This sequence comes from Trididemnum nubilum, assembly GCA_963965965.1. Taxonomy (NCBI): domain Eukaryota; kingdom Metazoa; phylum Chordata; class Ascidiacea; order Aplousobranchia; family Didemnidae; genus Trididemnum; species Trididemnum nubilum. Next base: position 22,018,211 of record OZ014471.1, on the reverse strand, counting down.
AGTTGAAGATTCAACCAATGATTATCAAGCAGTTTGTGAAGCAACTGGAAACTCCGTTGTTTTGAATTTCACCATTAAAACACCACTTAGGCAAAACGTGAATTTTGAAGTTGTTTGCGTTATTTCTAAAGGCCTACCTGTTGTAGAAACAATTGTGATTCAAGTTCGAGGTATTACAATATTTTTTTTGCCTTTTCCTTTTTTTTTCATTTGAAAAAGCTTTCAAATATTATGGCTTGCAGCAAACTATTTGCTTTGGGTAAAGCATAAATATTCGACAGAATCGTAGATGATATTTTTACAGCAGCTGTAACTAATCATCGATCTAACGGCTGCTCAAGGTTTAATCCATATTCAAGTTCAAGGTATTATATATTTGATTATTGTAGCTCTATAATAAATACAGTCAATAACATTAAACGGTAACTAGAACCAAATTTGATTAAAACCAGTGAAGCCGGATTTAAACTAACAAACTTTTACTGTTTTAGATTTTATTTTTTCTGATGGTGGACGTAGCTAAGTCCGAAGCGTTTAGAAATTTTACTATTTTAAATAACGCTTCTCTGATTTTAATCAAATTAGATAAAAGTACTGTGCAATCAGTGCAAAGAAAACAAATTAAACTGAGTTTCTTTGATCGGAGAAAAATTACTATCAATTTGATTGGCATTGAATCTATCTGCTTTGACTGACTCTTTTAAACCTTCGACCCAACTCTTTCGATTTCTTTTTTTTTTTGGCTGCCCTTTCAACCATTTTACGTGGCAATGTGATATTGACCACTGATCAGAGCCAAACTACGAAAAAATTGCACATTGTCAATGACTTTTACAATTTGTATAATATTGTCCTAAACTGCTGAAAACATACGCCTCTAAAAATATGTAAAAATTACAAAACATCTTTTTCCATCTTAAATTTTAAGTTGAACAAGTACTTACGGTTGTTGCAGAGGTATACCAGTGCTGTATTACAGATTACAATGCCAAAATAGACGTTTTATCAATAAATTTTAAACTGGTAACGATGACTTTCGTCTTCTGACTTAGGTACTAGTCAAGAAAATTCAATTTTTAGCCAGCACAACTTTACACGTCAAAAAGGCACGCAAGTCTTACACTTTGTAATGGCTAAGTTTCAGGTATTTCAGATATACTGTAGTTTTTGCCGAGTTCACAAAAATGTTCAAAACTTTTCTGTGAATACTAAAATTGCGAAAAAATTAAAATTTCTAAATGCATCAGTTTTTGTTTAGGATTGAGTTGATTATTTCATTGTTCTTACTAATTTGAACTTTGGCTAATTTTGCAGAACTTCATAGTTTACAGGAATGTCACAAAATCGCATGTATGCGTACCTGAGTAAACTTTTTTTGTTATCTGAAGCAATGCAAAGAGTTAAGGAGTTTAGAGAAGTGTTGTGTAGTTCTAATAAAAAAAATTTTTGCTTACCTCACCCTTCACTGCAATTTTTAATGATGATGATGATTGATTGGTGCATCTTTATCCTCCTATCACGAGAAAGCGACGGTGCGCTGTGTTTTGGACGAATCCGCACCCGCTTAGGAGTTGACCATTTTCCAAGCTTTCCTGTTGGCGTTTTGACTTCTTCCCTCGTAAATTTGATGCTTGTTCGAAGCCACCAAGCAGAGATAATTATCGTAAAGCGTCTTATCCAAGGACGCAACAACGTGACCATGGTGCGGGTGGAACTCATGACCCTGCGATCAGAGTCGTCGTAAAAACGACGCCTTTACCCATTCGGCCACCCTGCCGACGTTAAATTTTTGCTTATTTCAGACTGCCCATTGATCATCAATAATATGCTTACGGTGTATACTGCTGGTCAACCATCACAATTCAACACAATTGGATACCTTGTTTGCAACAATGGTGGTGCTTTGTTTTCAAACAACAAATCAACAACTCCAGAGACAGTCAGTAATGTGACAGCACAATGGAACATTCCTGATAACGTATATTGTTACACAGGTAGTTGAACAAACTTTGAGTTGAGCGTATGCTACTAGCAACTTTTATACAATATCAACCAATTTTCAAGAAAGAAACTCCAATATTCTGTGAGATTAATGCCTAGTAAGTACTTTTACTGCTATGGCGTTTTTGCATTATTCATAGTCGGAGTATTGGAAAGCAGTTGCTGCGTTGATGCATTTAAACCTTTTGATGCTTTTAAACCTAAAAGCATTTCTCTAAACAAAACGATCAACCTTATCATTTTCGTTGATTATACTATATTTACTTGATTGAGGTTGCGGAAATAATGAGAGATTGAAACTCAAAACTTATTTTCAAAAAAGTATGCCATTTTAAGAAGAAAGTATAGCCTGTAGTTTGTTGTTTCAGTTCCAACAAACGTTCATCTTTTTGGATATTTAACGGCTCTTGAAGGGACAAGTGTTACACTAACCTGCAATTTCACCAAAGCTATTCCTTCAGTCGACAATGTAACGTTTTTTGATAATGGCCATCTAAAATTAGCTTCGGTGAGGCTTGTTTTCTGAATTGGTGATGCCGTTCTTTGATAACTAGTTTTGTTCAGAAATTAAGTGATATTCGTGACACGTTACTGCAAGGTGTTCGTGAAACATTGCACGGTGTTCGCGAACAAGCAAATACAGTAAGCTGTTCAAATCAAATCTTTCAAGATACTTGCTGAATTACGCCGAAGGCATCCCTGTCTCAATATTCCCAGGCAACACCGCTGCTTCTTTTGAAGGAAACTCGTTATTGTGGTGTGCTATTGCCAACACTGTGTCAAATTTGACCGGCAGGAGATTCAAACCTCAGATCTCCCTCTTCGGAGGTGAAAGAGTTACCACGTGATTTCAACAAGCAGGTAAATACACTTGATGACTGGTTTTACCCTCATCCTGATTATAGTTTCAAATTTAGTTTGGAAGTTTTTAAATTTTTTTTGAAAAACCAAAATTCTGAAATTTTCAATTCAAGCCATAGAGTTTCAATTATTCAATAAATTTTAGACGAAACGGCAAAAACGAAAAAATAAAACAAAAGATATTAAACCGATACCATGCAGCAGAATTTCGGTGCGTCTCAAAATAGTCTGTCTGTGAAGCTCTTCTTGAAAAATTTGTTATTAAATCTGGCTACAGAATTATTTTGGAATTTACGTTATGGTATAAGCATTATTTTATCATTATTCTCAGATTTGATCAACTAAAAATTTGAAAAAGCTATAAATCCTCCATTAACCGAAATTTTGTATATGTTTTCATGCTACTATTTTTGCACTCAAATCAACAAATCATGTTCATTTCAATTTAGTCTTTTAGCAATATTGTCGCGAAGTTATGTCTGTAATATACTGTTGCAGCAAAGCTAAAACGAGACAACTTTCATTTTGACAATTAATCGAAGAAACTTCATTTTTATTATGCTGATCGGTTTTATTTTGATGTAGCATTAACGTAATTTTTATTTGAAATTTCAACTTAATTTTTGTTTTTGAAGATTTTTAAAATCTGCAAGAATAAAATATTAATTTACTGAACACGGTTTTTGGTCAATGTTGATTTTCTTGTTGCAGATTTGAACACAAAGATTATTAAACCAAGTACAGTATTATCAAATATAGTTGTTGCAGCTGTAGTTTTATATTTATCGTCATGTAAAAATACAGCGTTGCAGACGTTGACTGCCATTAACCCATTTGCACAGCTGTTAATTGCGATAAGCATATTTAAAACCGTACTTGGAAGAATACGAACTTGCTTGAAATTTGTCCAATTTTTTTGCATTAAGCCACCGAAAAGAGCTAATTTGTAAAACATTTTATCGCAGGACGCAACTACGTAACCAGGGTGCGGTTAAAACCCAGATAATGTAATCAGGGTCATAGTAAAAACAACGCTTCTAACCCTCATTTGTTATCAAAAAACATTTTTTACGTACCAACAATGGTAAAAATGTTTGGCTATAATATAATTAAACAAAATGAAAATTTATCTTGTCAGCCAAAATGAGAATTGTAAAATCATTTTAAAAATGAAAAAGTGTTTAATTTTAGAACTGAGTTACAATTTTGTGCTTTTATCATTTATGTTATTAACAAAAACTATAACAACAATAAGGATGGACCTAAAAATCATTCATATAATTTTTTTCGAAATAAAAACAAAAAATATGTATGTACACTAACCAAAGCTGTTAAATATTCAAGCAAACAATGCATCACGTATAAATTTACTCTTAGGATAGCTCCTAGCCAAGCATTTATCCAGAGATGATAACAACAACGCAATTCAATATCGAGCCACTAATCCATTGTTTGACGTAATTAATGCTGCTATTAGTTGTCCTAGTGATGGTTATTCTGATGTCTATTTTTTTAACGTGACTTGTAAGTATAAAATTAGCGTGCTAAAGCGTAGATAAATAAAGTTTTTAGATGAAACATGCAGTATTGAATAGTTTGCTCGGCAATTATACTGCTCGCAGTATTCAGCAGCTCTGGCAAGTCATGGCAAGCAACTGCACTCTTATACTGGGCTAACTGGTATTTTCCGTTCAAAAAGTTGCTGCAGCAAACACTTGCAAGGCATCACGCTCCTTTAAAGTGCATAAAATGTTTTAATTTTTCTTCACAACTATTCAAAATATCAAATTCATTAAAAACCAGTGCGAAAGAGTCTAATATGTTCCCTTGAGTACGTCATAGAAGAAGATGGTTTTAGCGCTTTTATCCAAAAGTAAGGAAAGTTGACATTTCGTTTTAATGATGCTATCGCCGATAAAAAAACGCGACCGCACCTGGGCGTTAATGTTTTCACAACTTATTTTACTTTAGTTGACGAGCTAAATTTCAATTTAGCTTGAGCATATTACTTTGCCACAAAGCTGAAAATTGTAGGGAGTAAATTTGCCTGGAAGTTGATCTTTAAATAGCAAAAATTTATAATATTGTAATTACTTTGTAAGTAATGACGCCATAATAATGTTATCGCCACCATTCCCATTCTAATTACGTTTTACGCGAACTCAATTATCATAAAATTTTATCTAAGAAACATATTAAAGCCAAGTACAGTTTTTTATTTAGATCAACCGTTTGTGGCGGCATCGAACGCGAGGGTTCAATGCGATACTCGATGCAACTTTGCAATTGAGTCAAGTCCATTAACGACATTTATTTCCTTGGAAAACGAAGGTAAACTTTTTTGTTTAAATACAAATGCCACGATGATGTGCATTTTGAATGTCTATGTCTTTTATAAAACTGCAATGCAATCAGTTTGACAGTTATCGTTTCGTGATACGAGTTAGGATTTGAAACAAAACATTTTTAAATTAAATGCAACACAAGACTTTTGACTGCTTAAAGTTTTCTATAGAATAGCTCAAAATGTCTTTATCAATGTTTAAACAATCGCAAAAACGACCTTTTTGTCCTCGTAGGCCACATCCAGACCCCAGACCCAGCAAGGTTCCAATGAACCATTACCATTTCAGAAGACCAAAAAAAAAGGTCTTCTCCAGAAAATGAGGTACATTTCGGCGGAGTTATTGTGAATATCAATCAAAAAGAAAAAAGGTCTACGCCATAATTTGAGGCGGTTTTAAATTTTCGATATCCAGAAGCCACGTGGAATCTGACTCGCTGGATTCAAGGGGATGTAAAAGGTTGCGTGCCAGATGAAATTCCTTGGCGGAGCCGGATCGAGCCCCCGGGCTGTAGGTTGCCGACTCCTGCTATAAATATTCTACGCTTGCATCTGCAGCAGGAATAATTGTAGGGATAATTTTAAAGCGTATCAAAACAAACAAGTTATTACTGTCAACATTATTACACCGGAGCTGTAACAACTATTTGTGAAAAAGTCACTTTAATTTACTGCACATGTGGTAATTTAAATGAACAATTGCTTTGTAATAATCAGTAATTAATTATGTTACGTAGATAACATGAACAATGTTGCAAAACGGATTCTATCAAATTGTTAAACTCTTTGGCATAATACGGTAAGATTTGATTTGTGGATTTGATGTAAGAACTTAAAAAAATTTCATTGTGGTTTCAGATGGAAAACAAATTTATGGTTCACTTCCACATGTAAAGCAAACAACCAATGAAACACAAATTTTTAGCTCTCAAAATTTAGCGGTACGTATTATACGTTCTGATTTCATGATCACAAATGTTTTTGCGTATTCTTAGCCATAGATATAAGACAAGTTATTGGTATTTAGACAAAATTAAGGTTTGCATTTTTTAACGTTGTTTTGTTTAATTATGTTTATGTTTCTACAACGTACGCATATTCATTGCTTTAATTTGTTACGATTTGTTTCCACAGATTCCTGTCCCTGGAAATACTGCAAAAATCACACTGATTGTACAATCACAATATAATGTGACACTCGAAAATACGTCACTAAACTTTGATGTCTGCAACTCCACTGCAGGTGGCTGTGAAAGTAATTCACCTTCAATCACCTATGATGGTCTCGATCAAACTATCATCATTATAATAGCAACTTTGGCTGGGATTTTTGCAATCGCTCTGATGGTGGCTGGAGTCATTTGTTGGAACCAAAAACGTAATCAAAGAGTTAAAAAACCAAACGGTATTTGAATGGCATGTTGTAATAACACAATCTGTTACTTCTTTGTTGTTAGCGCTTGGACGATCCAGACTATACTTGACACTGAAATTATCAAAATCAAAGTCGAGTCCGCCAAATTCAATGGTCTTCCAGGTGGACTAAAAAATTATACAGTAGTTTACGCTAAATAATTTTGCACGAAGAACTTATTTTTGAGTATTTAGCTCATGTATGCATCAGTGAGTTGAAGCATATCATTGTATCCTGCGAAATTAAACAAAGAAAGGCTGCGAAGCTGAGATACATAAGCACCACGAAAACCAACGACACTAAAGTGTGCCAATTAATAGGAATTCAGCTAGTAGTTTCAATTGGATCGATGTTTAAGTAAATAGCCCTTACATGGTTGCTACCGAATTTCTAAATTACGATGATGAAAACGTTTCTGATATTTAATTGTACAGTAACTCCTTAGCCAATAGTTGATTTGATGTATTTAGATTCAAGACAATATTCTGATTTGGCAACTACACCAAGCATAAACCAGGTAATGCTGATGATTTTTAAGCAATTTTTAGTTAGCATCTTAATATTATCAATTATCGCTGTTAGGTAACAGTTTAATTATTTGTAATATTGCAAGTTGATACCACATATAGTTCTGGTACGCAGTATTATCGCAAAAATAATTGGCGGATACTTGATGACGTAATCGTCCAGATCTACGAAATCTCATTGGTCATCGATTGAAACACAAAACAGCAAGTTTGTGTTTCTTTTCAACCAACTAAGCAAGGAAGTTGCTCCACTAAACTGCGTGGGATCATTCATTGAATATTTTGACTTTTATTGTGTCTTTACTCATTACGGCGTTCGAGTAATATGTCATTATAAAACAACACAAAGTTGTAGAAAATTACCGTAAAACGAGGTAAATAGCGCAAGTTCAAGAGTTTTTTTTTTGTAGCTCGTTACTTGTCCTCTAGTACCTTAGTAAAGTTGGGGGGATGTGTGTCGTTATTAAAGGGATATTATTTGAAAAAAAATTTTTTTCAGTTTTTTTTCTAGAAAAATCTGGTGTGCCTATTGATCCTTATTTTGGGGTGAATAGGTGCGAGTACGTTCTGGCTGCAGAAAGTCCGATTAAGGCTTTTTATGAGGTTAATGGGCATATAGACCTTGTTTTTAAAAAACAATTGGTGGTTTTAATTTACAGTTTTTGGCTATGGCACATAAAACAAGGGCATGAAGAGAAAAAATTAAAGGTAGACGGGAATGGTTATTGCTTCTTGTTTTTTTTTTTCTTTTTTTTAATCGACGTCAACTAAGGTAGTTTTGTTTTTTAAAAGGTTTTAAATTCGAAATTTGAAAATTCAAGTTTAAAGTATCGGTACATAGCCAGACAAAAAGCTGAGGAAGTGAAGTAATTACAATACCGTAGCATATAGCTTGTTGCTTTATTGTGCAAACAAGAACAAATAAATAAATGAACAAATTAACCGACTTGCATTATTAAAACGTTTTCAAAGAATAAAAGGTTTGCAAGTAAAACACTTGATTTCAAATTATTCACTGTAACTTTAACTAACAACAAACTCAATGCTAAGTCACAATATGAAACAAAATATTTCTTCCCTCAAAACTTCGGTTGATATTAGTCATTGTTCTATAGAGTGTCTCATCAAAACTTTACATCAAGGCATTTCCCAGTTGAAATGTTGCACGAGATATGACATGAGCCTAAAGCAAAGTTCTACAAATAATGACACTGGTAAAAATTTCACCATTCCTTTAAGTTTAAGTCGAATTTTAACACTCCTCTGCGAAGCTCTTCCAGCATTACGGTACGTCCAACCACTTGATCGTAATCAAATGCTGCAATATCTTCAACAGATGGTTTTACAAATAAAGTCCCATTAGAAACAAGTTTAGGGCGCAAAAACTAGCCGCAAAACTCTTGAGAGGAAAGTCTTTTTGCCATTTCACCTAAAAACAACTTTCTTTTTCCTTTCACATGTCGAAAAGTTTGATCTTGAAGTTTGATTTTGAATTTCTTCTCCTCATCCCTGTACGACATACCATCTTTAACAGCTTTTACAGCTGTTTTCATGAGTCCTGGACCGTATTCTTGCATCTTTGCCATTAGGTTTTAGTGCGTAATTCCTCGGCATGTTTCAGCAATTGCACCTATTCACTCCAAATTTTTCTAATTTTAATGTCGCTTCACAAAAATCTGAATCAAACCTATCTGCAAACCTGAAATGAACACCAGTGTTATTGGTTCTAGTGTACAAATCAATGAGGTATCAAAAGATATAAAACAGAACACTGACAATATTTTAGGGAAACCTGGGGAAAAAAGTTTTGATCTCCCTTTTTTTTAGGGCAAAAACTGAGAATTTTTGTTTCGTTACCATGGCAACAAGCAACAAAGAAGCTTAACATGCATGTTGTCTCCACAGCGGGTATATCACAGACAACAACAATCACGAACAACATTGACCGTAACTCATCAACGACTGGTCCCAGGGGACTTGAAAAAACTTTTTCAGTTTTTGCGCTTATTCATCCTGCTGTGCCTATTCACTTTGTTTTACGGTATTCACTGACTTTCCATCTAATTAATAAAAAACAAGCATTTTTCGCTCATTCTGCTTTTGAATTCAACAGAAAAAAGTTGCTTTTTTTATATATTTGGTGCATGATCTATGCAACAAATATTTTTCTCTTTATGGCAACCGAGAACAAATTTCAACGCAATAAAATAAAAACTTAGTTAATTGTTTGTCACTTTGATCAACCAATCAGTGGTTGAGTGGATAGAGTTTCTGCTACCAAAACGGTAGACTAGGGTTCGATTCCCGGTCGAGTCAAACAAAAGACTATAAAAATTGGCTTGCACAGCTTCTCTGATTGACATTCAGCAATTAGAGGGACAGTGTGAAGCCTCCATCGCGTGTGGCATAGACAGGTGGCCAGGTGGCAGCTTGACTCGAAGACCGGAAGGTCCCTTCGCTGTCTTCTGACCAAGGCAACTTCATGAATAAAAATGTAATTACAATTACATCAACACGTATTTTTCATTCTTTTGATACCAACAAAGTCAGAAAATTACTAAATGTTTTTGCATCATCTCTGCATTGAACATTTTGATTTTTACATGATTTTCGCAGTAACTAAAGAGGTAGAAGTGTAGTTTTTAACCTTCCTTAACCCGATGCTTGGCCCTTCAAAAAACTCTTAACATTCGCAAACTCTTCTCAAAAAAAGGTCTTTTAGGTACTTTTTGCATTTAAATCGTATATCATTGTGAGGACCGAAAAATTCAGCGCCAAATTTCGCGCTCCAAGTGTAGTTGTGAGCAGTGCTACCTAAAACAAGTCTTGGCTTGTCGGCCCAGGAAAACCACTCTATGGCACCCTAGAAGAGGCATATGGTCCTTTAAGAAACCCTGGGAGAGAACATTTTTTGACCAAATCCAAATTTTTTTTTAGGGTTTAATCAAGCCTATAATTTAAGACATTAAACGAGGACTTATGAAAAATTAACGGCTTAACTAAAGTTAGGCCTATAGCACTAGATTAGATAGCGCTGACTCCATCTTTCTTGACTTTGCCGTTCATAGATATTCTACTTGAAACACGACATCGGGGCCTCTCTAATCATAATTAAATTTTTATTGGCAACCCTGACGTTTCAATGCAGCAGTCTAGCTCACTGAGGCCTATATTAGCCTTCAATGCTAAAAAGCTTCTGCGGCTTAGCCTTATTGCGGCGTTGCCTTAAGATTGAACTAAGATTTTAGAGCCTATGTTATCAAAGTTAGGGTTGCCGATAAAAATTATGATTAAAGAGGACCTGACATCGTGTTTGAAGTAAAATATTTCAGAAGCAACAAGGTCGAAGAGTTGAAGTCAACGTAATTCTAATCTAATGCGATTGGCCAGCATTGATTTTGCTTTTCGTATTTCTTTAACTCAGGCTTTAAAAGCATCCATGTTTGGCCTTTTGCAATAAAAAGAAAGAGTGTTGTCAAATTGCAAACTGGCCGACTATAGTTCAGGCCTCAAACCGAAAAATGATTTAAAGCCGAAAGCAGGTCCGAAAAAGCCCGAAAGTCAAGTCGGGTTTAAAAAACACATTCTGTTACTTGTAATTGCTCGTATATAGTTTAAAAATACGTACTTAAGAATTATTCATTAATTGTGATGCAATAATAATGATTGTGTACTAATAATCGAATCGATGCATAAAAGAAATCTTCATTTAGTAATACTGATTGTGTTTTCATGGCACTTAAAACACAAGACAAATAATTAACAAATTAAGTCCAAAAATTTATCAAATCCGGTCCAAAAATCACTGCCTGAATTACAATTTTAGTGTGATAGTGTAATTCCAGTTGGGGACTACACTTGACGACTGCTTCAAATTTCTTTCGTCGTTTTGGGACCTTAGTTGTTTTCGATAACTTGATATAATTATAAGAAATTACATATTATGCGATTTATCGAAACATAACCTAGTACACGTCAAAAAAAAAAAAAAATTTTAAATCCCACTGCCTGCACTCTATGTTTCACCCGTAATTGGGATCATTAGGAGTGTCTACCAAAAGCAATACAGATTTCAAAATCTAAAATTTAAAGTTTAAAAATTTAAAATTTGAGACAACCTTGATGATCCCAATTACAAGTGAAACAGACTGAAGGATTTCAAACTTTAAATTTTTGACATGTCCTGTGTTATGTTATGATATTCGCTGTGGCCTACGTTGTCAAGGACTTTTTTTAATCGGTTGAATTCAAACTCCACTCATCATATTATGCGATTTAGGTAGCACCAAGCAACGCTCAACCAGAATATTTGGAACTAGACAATGAACCTACGAGACCAGGTAATTAATTTCCATAAAACTTTAATAACACAAAAAATGTATAAATAGTTTGAGTGCATTTATGGTTTAACCTCTAAACAATTGCAACAAAAAGGTTTTCAACAAATTCTACTAGTATTTGGCTACTAAATGACATACGTGCAAAAAGTCTACAAAAATCTGACCATGCAAAAAGTGTTTTTTCTTTCATCACGTCATTTCCCACATTTTGCTGGATTAATATACCTCAAAGAAACGCATAAGCTAACATCAACGCGTCTATTATTGTATTCGGTAGAGGTTAATATGATAGTTTATTTATTACGGTAATTCATTCTTACGATCAACTTCTTGATGATGTCAAAATTTAATGATGTCGTCAATGACAATTAAAGCTGTAATTTTTGCTCTTTAATGAAAAAGCAGATCAATTTTACAGTACTGGCCATTTTATTATATATTTTTGCAATTTTTGAATTTTTGTGCAATTAATCAAATTTTGCTTGTGAATTTAGCAGAAACTTGTCGTAATACGTCGCTAGAATGGCTTGTTATACATTATTCTTAAGTTTACTACCGTTTTGTAATAATTTTTTGCCAGAAATTATTTAAAATAATTATTTTTAGGGACTTTCCCTACTTGCCACTTTTTATTGTTAGCCTAAGTTTCTTTGTTCCAGTAGAATTGGTGGCGTTTCAAGTCTACTTTTAGTGTTTTTTGTGGGTTTGTTCATTCATTATGTTTAACCTATGTTTCAGATTCAATTGTAATCAATTGTTAGCGAAAGCTTTGCCTGAATTTGTAGAATAGTTGGTTGTTTTTAAAAATGGGTAAAACTAGGGATTTCAGTCCCCGAAAAATCGGCCAAATAAGAGTTTTGCTGCAGCATTCTGACATGAGACAAAAAGAAGTTGCTCAGAAATTTAATGTATCACCCCAAAGTGTAAGTTCAATTAAAAAAAAGTTGGAAAGAGGCCTCTCCCTACAAAGTGGAAGGATTGGAAAATGTGGTATGAAGAGAAAAACTACAGCAAGATTGGACCGAAAGATAAAAAATGTGGCACTTAAGGACAGAAGAACTACATGTAAAAGAATTTCAAGGAATCTAGCTGAAGAAGGAATTATAATAAGCCGGCGAACAGTTATTAGGAGGCTTCTGGAATGTGGTTTAAAGGCCTACCGTACAAGAAAAAAACCACGCTTAACTCCCAAAATGGTGAATGCCAGGTTAGACTGGGCAAAACAGCACAAGCACTGGACTGAAGATGACTGGTCGAAGGTAGTTGCGTATTTATTCACTTGTTACGTTATAGTAACGTTTCAGCATCTAGTTGTTGAGTTTTTTTTCATGAAAATTCATTTCATCTAAAAAATTTTGAAAGTTGCAGCAAAATTTAATATCTTTCATTTTGTTGTCAACTATTTCGATTTTTTAGGGACAATTATTACCAACGTTCCAACTTTTACTACTGGTCTAAAAGCTTATTTTTTTAAAGGTGTTTTTTTTAATGAAAGTACAATATCTATACTTGATGACAGAGTGCAGACAGTTTGCAGAAGGAGAAGTGAAGAATTTGATCCACAATGTTTGAAAAAAACGGTCAAATTTCCACAGAAAATCACGGTTTGGGGTGCTATTTCTATCCACGGAACAAGTCGTTTACACATTGTAAGCGGTACGATGAATGCTCAGAAGTACATTTCAGTGCTGCAGACACGTTTGGTACCACAAATTAAAGACTGGCAATGTGAAAGTGACTAGATTTTCCAGCAGAACAGTGCACCATGTCACACAGCAAAGGCAGTAAAGTCGTGGATTGCTATAAACAACGTACAAGTTCTACCCTGGGCTGGAAACTCACCAGATATGAACCCAATTGAGAACTTGTGGGAGTTACTAAAAGAAGAAATTCATTCAGTGCCAATAACCACAAAGACTGCCTTGATTGAACGCTTGATTCATGTTTGGTTTCATTCAGAGAAAATCAAGAACCATGGCAAAAATATGATAAAAAGTATGCCTCGAAGGGTTGAGGCACTGATTAAGGCAAAATGAGGACAAACAAAGTATTAGTATTCTCTTCAGATTGTTTCCAGTTGTTGTATGGTTGTATTTGCGCCGAAAATGGGTTGTGTTGCCAATAAATCACGATGTATTGGTTGTTAATATCAATGTAATGTCAAAAAATTGAAAATTTAAAAAAATTCATAATAAAATGTCCAGTACTGTATTTGCTTAAAAAACTTTTGTAAACTAAAACATAACGTTTTGGTAAAGTGCAGATTGCAGAACTTTGAAAATGATTTTATGAAATATAAAACGTCATAGCTCTTTAATAGATATAAGGTGTTAGGCCTAGATCTATTTTTAATCTTGGCAAAATAGTAATGAAACTTCAATTTTAGGACGCTTAAATTGTTTTGACTGGTCTGAGCTTATTTTAAAATATTCTGCTTGATGCCATTATGATATTTTTGGGACATTTAACTTACGTGCCATTGTTTTCACTAAATTTTGTCTATTTCCACCTAGTGGTCAAAATTAAGAAAATAAGATATTAATGCTCAGTTTATTTTGTCCGTAATAATGTCCATTCATACATAATCAGAGGTGTAAAGTAACGAAAGTAGCTTTTTATACTTATGTAACCTACTCAAGTAGCATTGGTCGGTGACGAGTATTTTTAGAGTAATTATATTTTTGAATACTTTTTACTTTTATTGTAATTATATTTTTGGATACTTTCTACTTTTAGAGTAATTATATGTTTGGATACTTTCGGTGACGAGTATTTTTAGAGTAATCATATTTTTGGATACTTTCTACTTTCACTTGTTTACATTTAGCGTGAAGTAACGTTCCGTAAGTAGCATTTTGATTCCGAAGAGTGCAAAGTACTATAGCTTTAAATTTGAAGCACAGATTTGTCAGAACGGTTGAGTTTTCTACCGGCAGTTGTTAAATTTAGTTAAGTCAGAAAAGATTTTATAAAATAATTCCAAATAAATGCTGCGTGACATGATTTTCAAATTTCAAAGTTTTGCTGTTGTTTGTTTTGATTTGAATATAATAACAAAAACTTGCATCAAATAATATAAGTCATGACTTCAGGGTTAGAAGGGGTTAGAAGACCATGCATTTTGTGGCAGTGATGTGAAGGTAGTCGAAAAGTTGTTATAAACTACAGTTTGTTTATTTTGCTAGAATTATTTTAGAAATACTTGTACTTGAGTACTTTTAAAACAACTTATTTTTTACTTCTACTGAAGTACTTTTTTCAGTCAGTTCTTTGTACTTTACTTCAAGTAGTTTTTCGTTCAGACAACAAAACTTTTACTTGATTACACTTTTCCAGAACTTTTTACTCCACTGTACATAATATTGCAAGTACTAGCACTAAATCTCAACATGCTTCAGTATTCATACACATCAAAGCCAATGCCATCATTGATAATGTCATTAAATTGCAGAAAACGTTCAATTTGACTGAAAAACGTGCGAAGTAAAAAAGAACGTAAAATTTTTACGAACAAAAAATTAAACTTTTTCGCAAGGTGGTCAAGTTTAAATTCATTATAACGATTTTTTTTGTCAAATAATTGCAAATACAGTTCCTTCCTTTACAACTTGGGTTTGGCAACAACTGCAGCATGTGAATTCGGCCCTGAGAATCAAACGGCAGACCACATAACAGCAGACCCTCCGCTTTACTCTCCACCTCACGGTACTAATGGACAGATCCGACTAGATCAATTTTGATGATGCTGGAAAAAAATGTCGCACACCTCAAATAAATTGATAAAAATAGGGAGCTTTTATATAACTAAAACTGATTTCTTGCAAATACATCAGTAAATTGTAATGGAAATTTAAATCACTTTCCATTGCAAGTTCTCATACTGAAATTAGTCGCAAATTTAATTTTAACAAAACTCAATATTTTTGATAAACTTGAGTTTGAAACGCTAAATAAAATGCTAAAATATAGAGCCATATAACTTAAAGTTCTCCCTTAATTTAATGCAACGATGGGAAAACTGCGGCTTGCGGGCGTAAATTTTGTGGCTCTTGTATTGAATTGTAATATTACAAAAAAATTAAGATTATACTTTAGATACTGCTGATGATGAGGCATTTGTGCTATTGCAGCAGGTTAAAGATGACTCAGAATTCATTGACTTAATAGCGACTAAAATCAGTGAAATAATCATGTCCAATAACATCTTCAAACAAATAATATGTGACGCTGTCTCACTGGATCTTCAAGAAAAGATGGCAAAACTGAAAGATGAAATTTGGCTTCAAAATGAAAAAATCAAAACCCTGGAAGTAGGTTTGGAAAATCAGGCACAATACTCGCGTCGAAATTGTTTGCTGATACATGGTGTAGTAAAAAAATTGAATGAAGACACTGATGAAACTGCAATTCAAATTTTTAATGATTATCTTGGAGTCAAAGTGACCAAATCTTGCATTGATAGGTCACACAGACTAAGATCAGCAAATGAGAAAAGCCCCATAATTGTAAAATTTTTAAGCTACAACCTTAGAAATTTGGTTTTTCTAAACAAGAAGAAACTAAAAGACTCGGGCATTGTGATCACTGAGGCACTTACTCCTCAAAGAAGAGCATGTGTCAAAAGACTAACAGAGCTACGCAAGAAAGGTCTAATACACTCAAATTGGACTGTAGATGGAAAGATTTTCTATACAAAACCAAATAGCACCTCTACCAAATTAATGATTGATCCTCCGAATCTTGATAACATTGACTTGAAGTTTGCTAAACAGAACTAGCTTGGCAAGTACGGTAGTAATTTAGTATTGACATGTAATGCTGGTAATGCAAGCCTGAAAAATACAATTTGTTTTCTTTTTCAACAAAATTTACAATTTTGTAAACTGTTGCTTAATTGAAATCATTTCTAAGCAAATCAATCCTACAAATTTGGAACCCAAACAAGTACTTGGTCATATCTTTCAGTTTCTTTTATTTTTTCTTTTTATACTTTGTTGATGTACTTGCTTAATTTGATACCAGGATTTATATGTATATATGCTGTCATACACCAAGCGTAGTAGCAATTTAGGATTGATGTACACTAAAAAGCATGAAGAAAATCATCACCAGTAAGCTATCATATGAGAACTTTTTCTACATGTGAAAATTGAGAAGAGTTGATGTGTAAGCTACTTTGTTGACTAAATTAGTTTTAGCGGTACTCTTTTCTTTTAAGTGATAGCCTACACATTCTTATATAGCCAACAAAATGCTAAACATGTCGAGTAAGCAATATCTCTAGCACTTTTGTGCATAAATTAAGTTGCATAAAATGCTTGTTATAATTTGTAGCATGCAATACCACACAAAGTCGTTATTTTATAACCATTTTCGATAAACTACCATCATGTCATCACTTCAACTAAACTATTTTTTGATTCGATGGCCTAATGTTCGGTTTGCCATTAAGTCTGGAGTAAGTGAGCATAGACTTAATTGTTCTAGTTTGTTGTCGTTTTCTGCTTCACTTGTTACGGTGAAGGTCAAGTGCAAGATTTTTTAAAGCTTTTGTTGTTTGTTTGTTTGGTATTCTTTTTTGTTTTTTTGTTTTGGGTTTGATGGATAGAGCTCACCTTGATTTTGATAATGAAAATACTGATTTTGGTGGACAAGTTGAAGACTGTAACTACTTCAGTGTTTCTCAATATTCCAATATTGTTAAAAATCCTAAGTTCTTCTATCAACTAGCTTTTGTGCATTTTAACATGAGATCCTTGCCAAAAAATAAACACAAAATAGATACTTTTTTAGGATAGTTGTCGGATGATTGCCTACCTGCAATAATAACTATTACTGAAACTAAGCTCAATAATGCCAATGCTAAATCAGTTAATATAGAAAACTATCTATTCGAACACGTTGACTCACTGTCCCATGCTGGAGGTGTAGGAATATACATAAGAAAAGATTTACAATACTCTGTCAAATCAGAAACTATCAATTGCCCTAATTGTGAAAGTTTATTCATTGAAATTCTTAACAACCCAAAATTGAATAAAAAAACAGCAACCAAGGCTTTGATTGTTGGTGTTATTTATAGACACCCAAATACCTCCTATGTATCCTTTAAGGAAGAGTTATGTAAAATTATGCAAAAATTCAGTAAGTCAAACAATACCTTTGTTCTTATGGGTGACTATAACGTGGATTTATCAAAGCAAGATATTGACAATAAGATACAACAATATATAAATGAAATATATTCATCTGGGTGCTTCTCTCTAATTAACAAACCAACTAGGATAACTTCAGCTTCAGCCACTACTCTTGACCATATCTATAGCAACTCGCTCCAAAAAATTTCAATTAGTGGGATTCTTATTAGTGATGTATCAGATCACTTGCCTACATTCTGCATTTTGAAAAGTAACATTCGTAGAAGCTTCACTCCAGGAATAATGATAAGAGATATGAAAAAATTTAATGTTGAAGCCTTCTCTGAAGACGTAAACAATAGGCTGCAACATTTATCACATAGTCTGAATGATGATCCAAATACAGAAATTCATAATATTTTAACTGCTATAACAGAAGCGACTAACTTGCATGCGCCATTAACAAAATTGTCTAGAAAGAAGATGAAAATCAAAGCTAAGCCTTGGTTGACCAAAGAGTTGCTTGAATGTATTTCAAAAAAAAACAAATTGTTTGAGCAATGCTATAAACAACATAGACCTCATTTGATTTCAAAATATAAAACTTACTTAAAAAAAGTAACCAAACTGAAAGACACTGCAAAGAGAAATTATTATCAAAATGAGTTACAAAAGCACAAAAATAATATATCTATGCAATGGAAAATCATAAATAAAATACTATGCTACAAAAGATTAGAAAGTAACAGCATTCCTTTGATAATTGATGAACAAAAGGGTAAAATTACTGACAAAAGCATAATACCTGACTTGCTAAATGAGTATTTTACAAAAGTAGGACCTAATATGGATGCAAAAATACCTGCCGCCACCAAACATTTTACTTTTCCAAGTTTGCCTAACTCCTTTATGTATGATCCAATTTCAGAAAATGAAGTATATTCACAAATTTTACAACTTAATCCTTTAAAAGCAGCTGGGCCTGAGAATGTACCAATCAAATTGTTAAAAATATTAGCGCCTATAATATCCACTTATCTGAGGGATGCATTTAATAAATGCCATGAAACAGGAATTTTTCCTAATTCTCTAAAAAATGCAAAGATAGTCCCAATCTACAAAGCCAAACAAAAAGATAGAGCCAGTAACTATAGACCTATCTCTCTTTTGTCACCTATTTCAAAAATTTTTGAAAAGTTGCTATATTCAAGACTTGAGTTATTTTTTTCAAAAAATAAGGTAATTACTAAACAGCAGTTTGGTTTTCGTTGTGGTTACTCTACTGAAATGGCAGTAACAGACCTATATAACCAACTTATAAAAAACCGAGATGATGGTTACAATTCATGCTGTTTGTTTTTGGATTTGTCAAAAGCCTTTGACACTGTAAATCACAAATTACTTCTTGATAAACTTTATTTATATGGTATTCGAGGAAATATGCATAATCTTCTCTCCAGTTATTTAACTAATCGTCAACAGTTCACTGTTTGCAACAATATTCCATCAAAAGCTAGTACAATAGTGTGTGGGGTACCACAAGGCTCTACCCTGGGACCTCTACTGTTTTCTTTGTACATAAATGATCTGCCACTTCATACAAACTTTCAAGTTAACATGTTTGCTGATGACACAGTTCTAACACTAAAAAATAAAAATACAGCTCATCTTCAGCAGCAAGTAAATCAAGAACTTACTTCTATTGATGAATGGATGAAATATAATAGACTTTCTCTAAATTACACCAAAACAACATACTTTGTTTGTGCACCAAAATGTCACTCAAGTTCCTGGAAAAACTTTACCATAAAAATAGGCAAACATATAATTCCATCTGTGGAATCCATAAAATATTTGGGTGTCATGATAGATAAACATTTAAATTGGAAAGCACACATTGACTATGTAATCAAAAAATTGTCATATGCAGCCAGAATTCTATCTATAATCAGACATTATGTTAACAAGCAAACACTAATCAAGTTATATTACAGTTTTGCTTATCCGTATCTAAAGTATGGAATTATTTCATGGGGCAGTGCTTGTCAAACTTCTTTGGCAAAGATTCAAGTGCTGCAAAACAACATCATCCGTATTATGAACTTCAAATTTGTAAAAGATAAAGCAAAAATGTGTACTTTGTTTAAATCCATGAAAATATTGAAAGTGAAAGACATTTTTGAACTAGAAATTGCTAAATTTATGTACTCTTATTATCACTCCATGTTACCTGAAAATTTCGACAATTATTTTAAATATGCTAGTAAACATCATGATTACAAAACGAGATCAATTGCTGCAAACAATTTTTATTTGGAACGAGCTAAAACTCGAAACGGGCAACGATCTTGCTCGTACATTGGAGTAAAAATATGGAATAAAATTTCACCAACTTTCAAACAATTACCAAAATACTCATTTAGCAAACAAATAAAATTGTCCATGCTAAGTAATTACTGAAGTACTTACAGTCTTGATAAACTCGAGGTAAGCCCAAGTGTGCTCATTTCTTATGCTAACTGCTATCCTTTTGGTTGAATACTTAGGGGTTTTTTTGGTTTTTTTTCTTTTTGTTGTTGTTTTTTTTTTTGTTTTTTGTTTTTCTTTGTTTTAAAAATGGTGAAAAATTACCCCCTCAAAAAACAAAAACAATTACAATAATTAATTAATTGTATGGGCAGCTTGACTCGATGACCCGAAAAAGGTCTTTCGCTGTCCTGTTTGCTTGATAGTAAGTAACTTAATGTACAGTACTCATATTTTTGGAATAGTTTATTAATTTCCACGCATTCGTCAATAATTACTTCTTGTTAAGTGTTATAGTAAATTAGCCCACATTTATTTTCCTTGATTGGCATTAATGTTCATTCTATTTGTGCGTGTGGATATTTATTATTATTTTTTATTGGTTGTTAAGTTTCTGGAAATTGAACTCAAGTGAACAAATAAATTGAATTGAATTGAATTGAATATGTTATCTCGTGCTTAAAATTGTTTTCATTTATTGTTGTGTTTGAGAGTGATAACACAAGAATATGTTTTCATAGCGCTTTTAACTAAGGTTATACCAACTGTGATGACAATTTGCAGTATAAGTACTTCAAAGCAATCAAGAAAAAATAATTTTTCCGGAGTAGTAAAACACTTCAAAGGATGCAGTCAAGTGTGAATGTTGCCTTATAGGACAACAATTATTGTTTTTCAGCAGCCTAGCCAGGCCTCCCTCCCCATTGTCTGTGGACCAAAATGCAAAAAAAGGAAAATCCCACGTTTTTAGCACTTCTGAGACAATTTTTGCACTGGAATGGACTAAAAAGTGATTTAAAGCGTCTTTTGAAACCTATATTTTGTGGGAGGGGGCTAATTTGTCAAAAATAAAACTCACAAATTAATAAAAACTTTGAAAAATGGACAAAACTAAGCAATCGACTTTGATCGTTTGCGTAAAATTGCTGAGCATAGGTTTCATCAACAAATATATTATAAACTCAGGAAGGAGGGGGACTATTCAGTATTAGTTAATTACCAATTACTTCTCCCAAATATGTTTCCATTAGACCTTCCCCAAATTATTTTTCTTCATAAATTGTAGACTACTCCGTGTGAGGTTTATTGAACTGTAGGATCTTATAATTTACCAACATGGAAACAAAAGAACAAAAATTTTACCATTAGCCACCACCCACATAGCCCATTTATGCAACTAGTTTAAGCATGTTTGCACTGCCAATTTCTATGTCACGTTTTAAAAGCATTATTTTTTATCAAAATATGCCTCAAATTAAATAATTTTAGCAAAAGAATGCAATTTTTTGTGTGCTGAGGGCTTTGCCCCCAAACCCCCGTACCTCTAGCGGCTGGGGGCTTTGCCCCAAGGCCCCCCAAACATCTCCCCATTGCGAATTATTGCCTACGCGCCTGGTGTTTTTATTGTTATTATCAGTACTTAAATTGTAAGCTTTTGCATGGGGGGACGCTTTTGCAACCCTGACCAAACGCATTTGGCCTACGAAAGCACCTCAGTGATGTTAATGTAATTCCGTTGCCTAAATTGATTGAAGACCAAAAAAAAAGGTCTTCACCAGAAATTGAAGTGCTTTTTCCTCCAAGTTGGGTGAAGACCAAAAAAAAAGGTTTTGCTGCAATTTGGGACTATATTTGGCCGGAATTTGGGATTTATTCGTGCTGGCTGACTCTTTTTCGTCTGAACATGCAGCGCTCAAATCTTGATGGAAAAACGTCTAAACCTCGATGGGAGAACGCTAAATCTCGATGGGGGGACGCGTCCCCCCGCGTTCCCAATACAATTTAAGTACTGGTTATTATGTTATTTTGTGTAAATTGATTTTGCGGCTTGTTGATGTTTATGGTTTTTCGCAAACGGCTCTTTCTTTGAACAAGTTTGCCTACCCCTGATTTAATGTATTTATGCAATAATTTAGTACGACAAAGCAAACTTTTAAAGTTTCGAAATGGCTTATACGAAAGAAAAAAGGTTTATCCAAATAGCAAAGTAAGAACGAAATTTTATAGATTTTCATAAATGCAAAAAATTGCCAATTTAAAAATGCTCCAATCAAAACATTATTAACTTTGCATCAAATATTATTACATTACAGTTCTACAACAATTATGTTTCTATTGAGTCACTGTACTTTTGCTGATAAGCTAATCAAAAAAGTAACCTAAAACATCAAAATAATGAAGAAAAATTGCTGTCTAAAGCAAAAATTTGATCGCAAAACTAAAAAAGCATTCAAACCAAGTTTTTCACAGTAGACCGAAATGGTGGAAAAAGCCTGAAATGCGTTCTTACCTATTTTCGAGTACGTCTTGCCGTTATTAAAATAATGCTGTTCAAAGTTAACAATTTTCCTCTGATTTCAATGTTGCCATTTTGCCAGTATCATGACAGAAGATTAAATGTTGGAAAATTGGTTGAATTTACTTGAAAACATCTAATTAAAAATTTTGATCATTTACTTTGTTGATACACTACATTGCCGCCGAAAACATTTTACGAGAATTACAAACATGCAGTAACTTCTTGAAACTTTCTTTGTATTTCGCGACCCTGGAAAAATTTCTAAGTGGAAAAACATTTTGCTAAGGAGCTATCTAAATTGCTCTATTTTGAAAACGAAAGGTT
Source organism: Trididemnum nubilum (assembly GCA_963965965.1). Taxonomy (NCBI): domain Eukaryota; kingdom Metazoa; phylum Chordata; class Ascidiacea; order Aplousobranchia; family Didemnidae; genus Trididemnum; species Trididemnum nubilum. Next base: position 21,995,438 of record OZ014471.1, on the reverse strand, counting down.
GTAGAAAGTTCACTGTCTAAATTTTTTTTTCAGAAAACCGAGCAAAACTTTTTCCGACCTTATATCTTTTTAATACCCACATTTTGCAGACTCAAATTTTTGTAGAATTTTAGAATGGTATTAGTAAAACTAACACTATTGAAAACAGTCAAAAAACCTGTTGTTGCAATTGTTTAGGGATAAGGCCTATTTTCTTTTTAAATGCACTTGACTAAAAAGGCTTTACGGTGCTGGGGTTAGCCCCGCAATAGAGCTCTGCGTGCCTAACGTGTGTTACTAAGGGTTGAAGCGATTACTCGACATAGACGAGAAGACTGCTTTTAAATGTTGTCAGTGAAGTAGGACAACAAGGCGTGATGTGTCTGTGAACTAATGAAATTAGTTCTGCCTATTTCACTCAAGGAATAATTTACCTTATAACAGGCTGTTTATATTCTTGGTATTTTTTGAAGTAGGCTGCAAATCAAAAAGTCAAGGACTTGCTGTTTTCATAGCGATCGCCAAAGCCAGAGTGTAACAAGGTGATTGCCGGTACTCAGTTAAGCAATAAGCCAATACCGTCCAGCATTATCCTATTTACCTGTCAATATCAAAAGTACTTTCATTTTCTGCCTGAAGAGCTGTATGACGTGTATTTGGCCAGTTAATTAATAGTTTTTGGCTCTCAATCGGTTTAAAACATATTTGCCTTTGGGTTAATTTTGCAAATTGTGATATTTTTGTGGAATCCTTGGCATACGTTGTTTTTTAAATTGCAGCAGCTGCCAACTGTAATGGTCATTTTATTTTCATTGTTTAGGGCGATAAATTCATACTCAGGATAATCAATCATTTGTTTTTGTTTTCGAATTCTTATCAACTATCAGTTTTGTCTGCAAAGGTATAGGCCAATATTCAGAGTTGGAGTCGAGGACCAACGTTAGAAGCCAAGGCCAAGGACTGACTTCTTGATGACAGACTTCTCAAGGCCAAGAACAGAAATGATCGTAGGCCAAGGACCATGGACACAATTTTACTAAATTATGGTCGGCAAATTTCCCATTATTTTTTACCGCGCTAGTGTTTAAGATAATGCATTTCGCTTAAGCTTTTGATAATAATTCAAAAATACCTTTTTCTAAAAATAATGAATGTCGTTTTGAAGTTTTAAACGTTAGCAGGAATGTCGATTACGTTCCGTAGCGATATTGCGGCAATGAAACCAGGCCGTAACTCGTAAATGGGAATAACCAAATTCAATACGTGGAAATGGTCAATTTTAGTGCCTTAACTTCATCAGTTTGGACACTAGTGCAAACGTCCACTGATTATTGATCCCAAATTTTTTTAGCAGTTTTTCAAACACCAAGCGTATTGCTTGATTAAACGACTTCTTTTTACAAAGTTGTTTGAAATTTTATCATAAATTATAGTTTTTAAATACCACATAGCGACTCTGATATTATCACCTAAAAGTATTGCAAGATACTCTAAATCACTGTTTTTAAAATAAATTGAGGTACCGTATCCGGTACTTGCACGCTCAAATCTTTGTGAAAAAATAGGGTTCTTGGGGTCGAGGGTATATTTTCTTTGCCTCCGTTAAACTATTTTAGATTTTTTTTGAAAAATTGCAATTAATATTTGTGACGTTCAAAGGAGATTAGATCATTTTTAAAGCAATTTGAAAGAAAATACCGTAGAAGTTGAATAAGAAAAACTTTAGTTTTCCCACATTCTCCCAATCCTTATTTTACGCCAATTTTTTTACAGCTTAGAGCATGTGAAGTCTCTGTACTTTATAGACTCGCATCTATTGCCTGAGCACTTACGTTTCGGCCGCAAAAAATACTTTGTGAAATTTAACGTAGGTATTTCACTGCAAAAAGTAACCTGGGAATACCAGCAGAGCTGCATGGAGGAGAAAGGCATTGGATACACTTGCCCGAGGGCCCACCTTCAACGTACCCACTATTTTAAAAACGCAAAAATATTACATCATTAGTTTTTTCTAAAAATGCACAATTTTTTCGTGCGAGTTTCGCCTATTACTCGTATTTTCATGACGTTGTATTAAAATTGGTTTAAGTGCAGAGCTCATCTTTCCAGGCATTCGAACAATTATTATTTATAATCAATTTTACTCTCGCTTTCTTAATAAATTTTCATGCAACGTCTTTTTTTGAATCAGTAGTTTACTATTTGGGATTCTTAGCGACGATTTTCAACACAAAAATCGTTCGGCGTATGTAGTTTTGAACCCAGACCGCTTGCTAGTGATTAGAGTTGAGAGTTGTTCTTTCTTATCTCAAAGCAAATTGCTTGCAGTATTTACTCGGGTATTTTCAGAACAAGTTTTGGCCTTCTCAAGATACGTTTTGTTACAAATATCAAGGTTATAGTTGTATTATATCAAGGTTATAGTTATATTATATTTTGTTACTAACATTTTTGGTGTAATACGTCATCCCTGATAACTGCATTACGTTTCATTATCACACCAGAGTTGTAAGTCAGGCCGGGCTTTTCGGGTCGGGTTCGGGCCTAAAATTGACAAAAATTTATGGATTATTTCGGGCCTGAGAAGTACTTTTTGTTTTAGGTGCACAAAAATATAATCAAAATAACTTGGCAACTTAGCTAAATTTTCAGACCTAACTTAAAATTTCGTTTTTTTCGGACATGATTTAAACTTCAAATTAGTTTTCGGGTTCGGGCCGGGTTTGGGCTTTTATTTTTGGGTTCGGGCTGAACTAGTCGGCCCGTTTACAACACTGCATCACGCACATGCAGACATACTTTCCTCTGAATATACGTTTAGATACGCACGGTCATGTTTTATTCTAGCAACTCCAAAATGGTTGTGTCCGGACCCCCGTTTCGCTTGTTTAGGTCCCGGATGGGTTTAGTGCTTTGCTGTTTGTACCTCCCGCATCGGAATCATTAACAGCAATTAAAAGAACTACTGTATTCTACGGTGCTTTTTGCGCCTTCATTTTCCGATTAGAGCTTTAACACAAATGTCATTTAAAATGAAGTTTACTTTAACTTAACTATTACATTGTATTAGTTTTCGTATAAGGAAATGAAATAAATTGACAGACTAGAATTTAGATTAATTTTTTCTTGGTTATTTCCCTTTTTAACCAATCAAAAATAGAACTGTCCTGGAGCCGAAGATAGGGCATTTTCTAAGGCTTGCAGGCTTTGAGGCCAAGAACCTGAGCTTTGAGGCTAAGGTCCAAGGGCTTCAAATGTCCTCAAGAACTTCACCTCTGCCGATATTAGTATGAACGCATTTTTAGCTGTATTTATTGCCTTGATAACAAATGTGTAAGTTTTAAAATTTTACTCTTTTACTGTACGTTATATACTGGTTTTCAACCAATTTCAGGTTTTTGACTACTTAGACCCGCATATCAAAGCTGTTGTGATTGGCAACTTTTTTTGCACTTTTGGCAAAAAAAGTCACTCAGCTTTTGACAATTTCTGCCTAAATTACAAAATTTCGATAGTATTCTGTAAAATAAAAATCATACAACTGTTGTGCAGTTTATTTTTGCATTAAATTTTTGTATTTATTTTAGCGTATGAAGAAATCGGTGGATATCGAAATGTATCTTTGAATGAACTAAGCGCAAAGGTAAGCCTAAAATGTTTTCAAAATTTTTCGATATGGCAAAATGTTTAAAGAGATCCGAGATCGCTTTTATTGAAGAAATGAGAACCACGTTAGGTAGTTCAGTAGTGCCTCAAACCTTGTTCCATTATTCACTATATCTGCAAAAATTGATATAGTCCGTGTGACTACGTACCATTGGCAACCCAGCGTTTCAAACTTTCGTGATATCAGAGAAGAATAACTTTGATAAACTTCTTCCAGATTATCGAACATCACGTTTCCTTGTTCTGTTAGAAGTTTTGCACAGTCATCCTTTTCTGAGGTCACGAAAGTTCAAAACGCAAAGTTGCCAATGGTACGGAGTCAAACGGATTAAATCTGTTTTTGCGGTTAAGGGGAATAGTAGACCAAGGTTTGAGGGACCTCGTTAATACCTCAAGTAGTTTTCATTTTTTTAATAAAACCAATCTCGAGCAGCATCTGTTTAACACTACATCCACAGGGCTATTTTCACACCCTATTTGTACCGGGGGGGGCACACTTGCCCCCTGTCTAAAAACTGTTTGGAAAGGGATAGAAGTAAGATTTTTTGCTTCTTAAAGCAATTTTTTGTTAAAAGTTTAAAAATAAATATTTTAAGGTTGTGACGTCCCAAAAAACAATGATGACGTCACCAAAACCAGTAAATCCTTATAACAGCATGCAAATTTTTCTAAATGTTGCTAAATATTATTTTCAGTTTGGAGTATTGTTATTTCAAAGGCATGTTTAATTCAAAGTCAAGCCATCGCAAATGATGACGTCACATGTATAATGACGTCTCTTACATGATGACGTCATCTTTAATACATTGTGTTGATCATAATTTGTGACTTTTCATGACTGAGGTATAGTATCATTCGCATAATTTTAAAATATTGCTGTATTATTTTTATTACACCATTCAACAGCTGATGACAATGAATATTTTTTTGTGCAAACGCGGTTTATTTCGAGAAACAGCAGAAAAAGCAATACTTTTGAATTATGACGTCATCAATGACGTAATGATGATGCAATACATTTACTGTTCAGTAAAATATTTTATTCCAGCTCAAGATAAGCATCAAAAATAAAGAAGCAGTAGAATGAACAAAATAAGTGCGTTGACGAGCATTCATTGTGCTCAAAATTGCATGTAACTCCTTAGGTGCCTCTGACAAAGGCAAAAATGACGTCACTTCCGGTTATCCGGCTGACTCAAAAGTTTCTGAAAACGTGTGTTATTAAAATTGATTCAAAGTCAGGACGCATCAAAGCAAAAATTTCTTTAGTTTAGAAGCTATATTAAAATAACTAAGAAGAAGGGAAATTTGCCCCCCCCCCCCCGGTACAAGTAGGGTTAAGAGTTCACTGAGTGGCACAATATATACAATAAACGTCTATTTACCATCAAATTTAGAAAATATAAAAGGCCTGTTTAACTCTTACGGGATCATCAAAAGTCTCAACATTATTTCCAAAAGATTATTAAAAGTGTACAATTGTACAGTACATACACAAAAAGTAAAAAGTAAATGTTAGCTTGTTTAAAAATCCTTTTAGAGTAAAACAGATTGGTCAGAAATTCTAAATAAGTGCTATATTTTTCTCTGGTTTCTATTTATTAAGCTCTCTTCAGCTGGTGATACCAGAAAGACTAGCAGTTAAATAAGCAACGCACGTAATGGCTAATAATTTTCGTAAAATTGCTTACTTTTAAATGAGTTTTTTAGCGCTGTTTACGTATTTTATAAGACAGTGGCCTAATGCTACTACATAAAACCTTATTGTCAATACTTATAATAGAGCGTTGGCATTTTACTTTTTCCAACTTCTAGTTTAGAATTCAGACAGCAAATGCAATAAATTGTAAAATGCATTATATTCCAGCAATCTACAACATTCACAAACAGCATTATATTTTTTATTAATTTAAAATGTGATTGTACACGTGAATATTATTTAGAACATTGACATTCCACAAAATCTGAGGAATAATCTTCTCAGTGACATCAATGCTCTGTATTGTGACACATTTAATGCAATGACTTGAGACTATTTCTTAATGCTTAATTATGACAATTATAACAAGGTTTAATCTTTATAATAAAACATTAGGTAAAACAAACCATGCTTCAACATGACACAAAAGTTACTGAATTACATGTAATGACTTTTCATGATTTCATAACTTGCAAATGTATTTAAAAGCAGCAGCCCCAACCTGCTGGCACATCTGCTCCCACATACGTCAACAGAAACGTCATCAATTCGGAAACTCCTTACCTCAATGCAAGTCTTGAACTGTCTGAAAAGCCACATTACGTTAATATGAAAGATGCTGATGTAAGTTTCGTTGGAAACATGCACAGAGTTGTTAATTTAATGAACTGTTGCTTGGATTGCTCATTCGCTGTAGACTTATTTAAGATATTGCGGCCGGTAGCCCTGATATGATAGCTATGAAAACAAATATGGTTGAAACCAAGGCAGTACTTGAAAGTTATTGTAGAATTAAGTATTGTTTCAACAGATTCAAAGAGTTCTTAGTAAGCCATTATTGGGCTTATTTTTTGTTTGATTTGACCAGTTTTAGACAACCAAATGTTAGTTTGGACTAAGCACGCTTTAATGTTGAAGTATCATTAACTTGTGTTACTATTTTGCTTTAGTTTTTATGAAAAGGTTTTTAATTTTTAGTTACAGGTTACTTTTTCTGTTAATAAGATGTTTTATTGCCTTAAACAATTTTTTAATGATTATATGAATATTTGAATCCTCAAAATTGATCAAAAGAGGCCGTAATCACAAAAACTTTGTTCAACAATATTTTGACAAATAACTATAACATTGGTAAAAATTGCTTTGTAAAATGACGCTCAAAAGAGATGTTTGAGTTAGTAAAAAGCTTGTTTCCCCTCACTAAGTTGACTGAATCCGAATAAATCCAAAGAAATGTTGGATTAAAGCGTAACATAGAAACATTAAGTTTTGTAATTGCTAAAATATACTGTAACATTTAACTAGAATGCAAAGTCAAGCCAAGGTGGTGGGGTTATGAAACGTTTGAACCAATGAATCAGCAACCGTCAAAGAAGAAATAAAAAACTGATAATAATGTTAGCGAGTTCATATTTTTGCTGTTCCCATCTTCCTATAGCTTTATCATAAACAATCAAAGACAACTTGTCAGAAGTCAAATATTAGCCAAAAAAGTATAGGTAATGCATACTTGACTGTATGTTCAAAACTTTGAGCACGAGTCTGTGAAAGCATTGTATGTGTATTTCTCTGAAAAAGAAGAATTTTATTAAAAAATTGTATGCTTGGACATCCGACTATTTAACGGTTGTGATGTACCGGCACTGAAAATTAAAAATAATGCTCGTTTTTGAAAATGAATACAAGGTAGTATCGTTTAATTTGTGTGCTTTGCATTTTTGAACTCATTTAAATAGTATTTAAATCAAAACCGTCATTTTTACAAAAGTTTCTGTGAAGTTTGCTGTTGGTAAAAATTAATTATAATTGTTTTTGCCTTTTTTTTCGGCGATATTGTTTTGTTATGGCGATATTTAAATTAGTGTTTTTTGAAGTCAAACAAATGTTAAATGGGACATTTCAATCAGTTTAATTAGAAAACAAATCAAGTACATTATAGTTTTTGTTTTAAATGAGAATTTTCGCTCAGCTTAATTAAAACAAAATTGAGTCCATTACACTTATATATAACTGCACGAAATTTATTTTTATTGCTGTAAGTAAAGCTATAATTGCTACTTTTTTTAGGCAGAGCTAAATGCTTATTATTTTATCTCAATGCTTTTGACGTTTGTGGACTAAGAAGGGTTGTGCCGCAAATGCACGAATTCTCAACCCACAAACGTTAAAAGCATAACAATTAAATAATTATTTTTATAACGCGTGTTGAGTTGTTATGATACTTGATTTAACAGAAACAAGCTACATTCCATAATTTTCGCAAATAATTAGGGGTATAGCAAATCTATTTAACATCATTTTATGCACTGCAACATTCCATTTGACTTGACATTACTTGTGTATACTCGTTTACAAGTTGTTGTTTTGCTTTACTTTTTGTTTGCGTTTTATTACCGTGTTGTTCTACCGCAATTGTGTTTAGATCTTTATTAGCCAAATTATCTTCACCGAGGACAAAAAGGGACCATTCGGTCTTTAAGTCAAGCTGCCACCTGGCACCTGCCCACCTATTTATCACACACGATGGAGGATTCACACTATCACTTTTAATCAGCGCTTAAACTTTAAAATATTAAATGGGGGGAGACGCTTCCGCAGCCTCCAATGCACAAATCTTAAAATGAAAACGTTTGATAGCGAAAGAACAAAAATATTTAATTACTCTCCAGAGCTTAAGAGCAAAAAAATCTGTATGTCCAATTTGGCGATTTTTTCTCCAAACTTTTAACGCAGACCAGAAAAAAAAAGTTTTTTGCATCCAAATCAGCCAGGACGCAGATGATTTTCGATGGGGGGGGGACGCGTTCCCCCTACAATTTAAGTGCTGCTTTCAATATTGAACATCAAATGAAAAAGCGTTAAATACCATTTTGTTGTCTTTGCTTTGAACCGAGTGAAAATCGAACCCGAGGATACAGGTTGGCAGCAGACGATCTTTCTGCTCGACCACTGATCAGTAAAACGTTTACAAAGATATGCTAATAATTGTTGATAGTTTGTTTGTATTGAATAATTGCAGCATAGCCATAGCTTTAATTGTTGGTGTTATGTTATTATTGTGATATTATTTGCTTGGTTGTGAAAGTGCATTGTGGTACACAAACTTTGGATTGTAAAGTATTTAAGAACTTAAAATAGTTTGTGAAAGTTTAAAAAAATAACTGCGAGGTTTGAAACTTTCAAAAAAAAACAAACTTACTTGGCCAAAAATGTTGTTACAGTTTTTTAATCCGATGTACACTAGTTGCCCTTTAAACACAAAAAAGCTCAATAGACAACTGAATATCTTTGTTTCGATCTTTGCTTGATTTCAAATCTGCATTTATTTTTGCATAAGTAAATGCGTAAGTTTTGATTTAGATAAACTAGAACAAAGTAAATTTAAACCAAGCCAATTCGTACTATTGTGTAATTTCTTGGCTTAATTTTCGTCGATAAAGTATATTATTTCTGCAGTAAATAATCTTTTCAAATATTTTTACAAACTTAGAGGTTGAATTACCAATTCGCTGAGTAATCAAAACAATGAAAGTGTTTTGCGTTTGCGCTTTCTACCGGCAATTAAAACCATACTGCCATCTAGTAAAAGTAATGATCAAAAGTTAAAAAAGAAAACTATTTTTTAAACTTTAATGTTTTTACAAAATTTTGCATCCACTCTTAACCATTTTAAACGTTTAGCACGGAACGAAATACTGTTAAACATTGTCCATAATGATTGTCGTCAACAAAATAGCGGTAAACGTTTTCAACTGGCATCAAGGAAATGTGGTAAGCGTTGGAAAGTGAATTAAATTTTTTTGCTGCAGATAATATTTTTATTGCAGAGGTGGAGTCGAAAACACAAGGCTCGAGGCCAAGGCCTAGGAAACAAAAAATCCGAGGCCAAGGCCAAAGACAGCCCTTCCGAGGACAGACCTTCTCGAGACCAACGACGCAGATTCAAGTGTTTTTCAAAACAAAAAAAGATCTTCAAAAATTTTTTTAGGCGATCTCAAAAAAAAGGTCTTCAAAAAATTTTTTCTAGCGATCTCCAAGAAAGGAAAACAAAAAAGCTCCTCGCAAATTTTTTGCGAGGTTTCTGGCGTTTTCCAACAAAATGTTAACAATTCAAAACCTATTGCTGTTTCGAGCCGAGGACAGGACAATTCTCTAGGACTTGAGGCTTCAAAGCCAATGCTAAAGACCTGACCTTCGAAGCCAAGGACTTTAAAATGTGTCCTTGAGGACGTCCTCGAGGCCAAGGACGTCCTCAAGGACTCCAACTCTGCTTAATAGACTCCGTCAATGGATTTTGTTTTGCGGCGTTTTGACGGTGACCTTGTTTCACCTTGTCGACTATATGATCGCATACTATTTTGATTCAATTCCCACTTTGATTGTTGCATCTTGAGTAAGGCAGTTTACAGAGTATATTTTTGCTTGGCAGGAATAATAAACTGGAAAGACCTTAACATATTTCCAAAAAGTAAAATAGTGGTAAACGTTGTCGATTGTAGTCAACGATTATGGATTACGTAAAATACGTCAAAACTAAGAAAACGTAAAAACAACAAAGGCCCAATCAAGATTGCCATTAGACCAAAAACCACATAATCAATTAAACATTAAAATTCAGGCATAAACTTCTAAGAAGTCCATGACTATGGGCTGCAAACGTTAAAACTCCACAACGTTAAAACCTGCAAACGTTAAATTATTATCAACGTCATAGTACATGGTACAAAATACTATTAGCTTTTATCAAATACTATTAGCTTTTTATTAAATACTATTAGCTTTTATTTGAATCTAACTGGCAAAGTGCCTACCAATATAGGGTGGCTGCTTGACTCGAAGACCTAACGGTCCCTTCGCAGTCTTCCTGTTTTTCCCTTGTTATTTTATACATGAATCGATATGTGAATCGTATTATTTAAGTGTAAGTGAGTTGGACGCAATAAATTCTGAGTTGAGTTGAGTACAAGCAAGTTTCTGGATTTGAATAGCCAAAATTTAGCTAGCGAGGAGACATCCTCTCTAGCTCAAGTGGTAGAGCAATGGACCGGTATTCCAAAGGCTACCTGCTTGGGCGACTACACATGCTTGGGCGACTACACATTCTATACAGTGCAGATTTATCAAAGTTTCCATACACAGCTAAAAAAGCAGCAACAGTGTCAACTTTATACAGTCAAATAGAATAAAATTTTTTAAAGAACTGCAGTTAAAGTAATTGGTGTTTCAAAATTAGAGCCTCCTCTATACCAAAAACTAGAATACAAAAACAATAAAACTATACTAATTTAGAACCATCATTTTTTTCGCCAAATCAATGATATTCTGTTGGGCCTTCACTTGCGTGCCCCATAACTTGCATTCTTGAGCTGTATAATCTTAACATATTGCAAAAAAGGCGGAAAATCAAACTTTATTTATTTTAGCATTTCCGCCACGATTGTTGCAGGTCGATGAGAATAGTACAAATTATTTCTTGTACATTGCAATATCCTCAACACGTTTCAAAACTACCCTTTAAAATGACTACAGAATCTTTTATGAATATTTAGGTCAAAAGTGCTAAGAATACAGCGACGTTTCCGGTTTCGCCCAAGTTTGTCAACCCATCTATATTTCCTGATTCAAGAAATTTGTAGGCTTTCCTAACTCAGTTATTCGACATAAAAATATACCAAACTTAAAATGAAAAATAGCTCAGTAGAAACTTGACTTATTAAACGTCAAGGAAGAATATTGCAGAAAACCTAATTAATCTCTATGTAAGCTGTGGAGGAGAGCTTAATTTCAAAACACATTGTCAGGGCCGCCGAGAGGGGGGGCAGGAAGGGACAATGACCCCGGGGCCCATAGACTTCAGGATGCCCATGAGGGGGCTCATTGGCTTCGGGAAGGCCGAGCTCGAGAAGGGGCCCATCGAAATGACATTGAGAAGTTAGCATGTGAAGATGTGAAGACCTTTTTTTTTTTTGGAAATTACCCAATTTTGACCGGAAAAACCGTTAAAATTTCCGTGAAGACCTTTTTTTTTGGAGATCACATCATTTTTCGGACCAAACTGCAGCCTTTTCTCCGTCAATTTTTGCCTTCACAAAACCAGAAATCCATCATATTTAAGCTTGCCCTGGGCCCACGTTTGGCTCTAGGCGCCCTGCACATTGTTAGTATCTGTCAGCAAGTAATGCTTTTCGGGAGAATCATGCAATCAAACGTTAAAAAATAATGTATTGCCAAAATCAATCGTGCCAACATTGGCACTCTAATTAAAAGTACAGTACCAAAATTTGAAAATTTGGTACAATTTTCGATGCTGTGGTTCTGTTTAATTTGTTTATAGCATTTAACGTAGACTACGCAAGAGCGCTGAACGTGCTTTTAATGATTGTACTTGCTCCTTTAAAATAATTTTCAGTTTTTCAAATTGATCAATAAATGATGCTTGTTGTGTTGAATTCTTCACCTGGATGCATATTTCATTTGTTTGCTGCACAATTTTGAAGAACATTCAAGACTGTTTAAATGACTGCTACCTAGAAGTTCTGAGTCAATTTTGCTGTATGAAATTGTATTTTATATGGTTGAAGCTTATAGCAAACTACTTGATTACTTTTATAAGTGTTTTTTTCTTAGACAGATTGCTAGGCTTCAATTTTATACACTCTTTCGTGAGACTAGTACTCGAAATGTCCTTTTATATTTTACGTCAGTGGTGCAACTTTCAGCCACCCTTAACCCCGCTATTTAGAAAAGATAAACCAAAAATGCAAGCGTTTAGACTTGTTTTGGACTTGGCTTGCAAGTAAAGAAGAGCTGAAGGAGCTAGGCAATTTGATTTTTTAACTGGCTTTCAAATCTTAAAAATTTAGTATTAATTTTGAGTTCAACCCCTCCCCCTATCAGCAAAACCTTGGTTGTGTGCTTGTTTGGGGTAGATGCTGTTTGTCGTTTATTGTGCAAACACCACCGTTAAACTTTATGTAAAAAAACGAAACTAAAACAATGTAATCAAAATTTTGTTTTGCATTTACGAAATTCAGCACAGTCTGAAGTTGGGGGATTAAAAAGTGGTGCTAGTTTTCGCTATTTAGTACTATCTTTGTAAAAATCCTAAATTTCGTACTGATCTTCTTAAGTGCACTTGGCAACACCGGCTCAAATAAAATATGATAAAGATGGTACTTAGCCTGAAGTTGACAGGTTAATGTGACTTCAAATGAGATTCGAACCGAAATCCAACTAAAGTAACGGCATCTCCTAACCAGAGGTGGAGTCGAGGACACAAAGCTCGAGACCAAGGCCAAAGCCAAGGACACAAAAAAATTTCGAAATCAAGGCCGAGGACAGACCCTCTCGAGGCCAAGAACCAAGAACACAGACGCAAGTATTCTCCAAAAAATAAAAGGTCCTCCAAATTTTTTTTCAGGCGATCTCAAAAAAAAGGTCTTAAAAATTTTTTTCAGGCGAGAAGGTCTTCAAAATTGATTTTCAGGCGATCTCTACTTGAGGAAACCAAAAAAAAGGTCTTTGCAGACTTTTCGCAAGGTTTCTGGCATTTTCCAACGAAATTTTAACGGTTCAAAAATAGTGCTGTCCTCGAGCCGAGGACAGGCCAATTTCCGAGGACTTGAGGCTTCGAGGCCAAGGACTTCAAAATGTGTCCTCGAGGACGTCCTCGAGGCCAAGGACGTCCTCGAGGACTCCATTTCTGCCCCTAACCAATACCGACATCATGGCGATTGTCCAACGTAAGACAAACGTTTAATCCCCCAGCCATTACAAATCGTTAGGGCTATTGTAATTTAAGCAAAAAATCAATATTATGATTGCAAAATGTTATAATGCCGTCATTTTAATAGCTTTATTCATCTCCAGTAAGTGATCAAATGACTCGAGCTGTTTGGAGCAGCAGACTTTGATGTTGGTTATATCCACCTAACTTCCAATGGAAGACGCCACAACATTACAGGAGTTGATCTTGATGGAGTCAAGCTTCACTACTCGCCGCTGCAGATCTTTTTTCATTATTTTTCAATTGCGCAAGTTTATATGCAATAAGGAATCAATTATTTACATTGTAAAAGACAGCATTAGCTCAGTAAACAAAACAATGTCATTGATAAAATTATTATAAGAATCAAAATGTTTGTACTTCTTTGCGTAGTTTAAATTTGAACACGTTTTAATAAAGCATCTATTTCGTTGGTAGTTGCCAGTCATTTTATATCTCTTCAACAGGCATTTAGCTTGAAAAAGTTTTTGCTCAGTTTTCCCTGTAAACATTTTCACACATCTGAAGAGCAACTTCACCAAATTTGAGCTCTCTACGACTTTCCGTTCCCGAAATAAGACAACTTAGATTTCCCTTAGAAAAGCTTTTCCCCTTAGAAATTTTGCCAGGGTTGCCAACTACAAACAAAATTTTAAAAAGTGATTGCATGCTCGTAACTTTCAAGACGTATTTTGCGACAGTTTTGGGGTCCAAACGATGTAAAGAGTCAGAATTGTAAATTAGTTGCTTTTCAAGTAAATAAATTCAAGCCAACTTTCCAAATGTTAATTTTTTGTCACAATTCTAGCAAAATGGCAATATTGAAGAAAGAAAAAAATTTTCATTTTTGAACTGCAATATCTTCTAAACGGTAAAATGTAAACAGTTCAAATTTGATGAGAATATATTTTAGGCTTTTTCCGACATTTTAGTCAGTAGCGAAAAACTTGACTTGAATGCTGCATTCAATAAAAAGTGAAAAAGGTAAAGTCTTGAATAAGCCTAAAATTTAAAGTAGATCTTATGTGTTTAGTGAAACCGTAAAAGAGAGTCGTGAGAAGCATAAAACCCATTTTAAAACAAAATGGTTTATTTCCTACCTCGAACCATTTAGAAAAATACCTCAACTTGACATAAACAATAACGCGGAGAACTTATTATTTCTACAACCATTATTATCTCCCTATTCTTACAAAAGAAAGCTAGCTTGTTTATATCACGCATTACAAGTTTTCTGACAGCAAAAGCTTAAACCTTTTTGTTTTTTAACTTTATTGTAACGACTGTAGCATAAGCAATTGAGCAGTCTCGAAAAGACAAGCTCTGAATTTGTTTTTTTTGGAAATTTTTGTGGTTCTTGCAAAACAGCGAATTGATTGGGCTCTATTCTCCAGCCATCTGCTTGAATAAGTATGCCCCAGTGAAGTGAGTGTAACGGTAAACAACAATTATATTTAGTTTTTAGTAATGAAAATTCGATACATCAATTTTTGTTCTATTTTTGATTTTTTTTTGCTGATTGCATGATTTTGTTGATTGCTTATTTTTATACCATCAACAACCAATCAATAGCATAACTTTATTATCAGAGCTTGGATATTTACACAAAGTACTGGTACATTGATATTAATGCAGCATTTCTTTGAAAGAAACTGTTTCTTTTATGAGCATGGTGCGGTAAACGAACCATTGAAATTGAAACTAATGCAGCCAAAATACTGTTGGGCAGTTTTAAAATTGAAATTTAATACAACAGACAAACGAAAAGCACATCTGTATAAAGACTCTTCGGTCCTTTTCTGTAAACCATTGTCAATTACAACCACAACAACCAAGTCACTGCATCAAATAACTCGTCAAGAAAAAGCGCAGATTCAACGTAATTGTAATTACATCTTTTATCTATCAAGTTGCTTTGACCAGGAGACAGCGAATAAACTTTTTTCGGTTTTCAAGTCACGCTGCCACCTGCCCTTTCATTCCCTCAGCGGCACGAATTATGGCGCCTCTTAAGCGGGCCTTGACTGGTAAAAATCAACTTTTGGAATGAACAGAAATGCCTTCTCAAAGGCAAAGGAAGCTTTAGCCAACGCTACCATTTTACATCACCTCCTAAAGGATGCCCCCACATCATTAACTGTTGATGCTTGCGACATGGCTGTGGGCAGTGGCGTGTTTAGGGGGGGGGATGCATCCCCCCCACCAGCCTAAAAGTAACGATTTTGGCCGAAAAATCAGCCTTTGTTTTGAATAATTCGGCTCCATTTCGGGATGCATCCCCCCCCCACCGACCTAAACGTAACTAATCCGGCGAAAAATCAGTCTCAATTTTGGTGAAGACCTTTTTTTTTTTTTTTTTTTTGGAGACCACCTGAATTTAGGCGAAAAAAACGTTTGAATTTCCGATTTCGGCCGAAAAATCACTCTCAATTTTGGTGAAGACATCCGAATTTTTGAGGTTTTGTGCTTCAAATCCCCCCCCCCCCCACCAAAATTTTCTGGATCTGCCACTGGCTGTGGGCGCTGTCTTAGAGCAATTTGCTGGTGGCCTGTTGAGACCCCTAGCATTTTTTAGTCGGCAACTGAGGAAACCTGAGACCAAATACAGCGCATTTGATCGAGAACTGCTGGCAATGCATATGTCTATTAGGCATTTTTGATATTTTTTGGATGGTCGCCCCTTTACAGTTTATCCAGATCATAAACCATTAACCTTTGCTTTCTCCAAGATTTCAGACCCGTGGTAAGCACGGCAACAACGCCAACTTGCCGCTATCTCGGAATTTACGACGGACATTCGTCACATTGCCGGTAAAGCAAATGCTGTGGCAGGCACCTTATCTCTAACTCAAATCTCGTCGGTTATATCAGCTCTAGTGAATTTGGACTACACTGCAATGGCAGCTGCTCAAACTTGCTTAGAGGTGCAAGCTTATCGTACGGCTATAACAAACCTGTGCCTTGAAGATATTGTTGTTGGCGATTCGAAAACTACCTTGCTATGCAATATTTCAACTGGTACTCCTGGGCCCATTGACCCCTCTCATGACGCAAACAAGTTTTTGATGCCATCCATGGACTTTCACATCCTTCGATTCGAACAACGCGAAAGTTGATTGCTTCAAAGTTCGTTTGGCATGGCCTCCACAAACAGGTCGGCTTGTAGGCAAAGCAGAGTGTGGCTGCCAAAAAGCTAAAGTACAACGCCATGTAAGAGCTCCTTGCGAACCATATCCACTCACTACTCACCGATTTGACCATGTCAACATCGATCTCGTTGGCCCCTTGCCCCCATCACAAAGACATCGATTTTTTCTTACCACGGTCGATTGAGTTACACGCTGGCCCGAAGCAGCCCCTATCAAGGACGCAGCGACCTTGTCTTGCGCCACAGCCTTTATCTCGCACTGTGTTGCCGGTTTTGGCATACCCTCTCCACTTGCCAGCGATCTGGGTGCACACTTTACCTCCGAAGTTTGGTCTGCTACTACCAAGATTCTTGGCATCAGACTCCATCACACTTCGTCATACCACCCACAAGCAAATGGGCTGGTAGAGCGCCTACATTGCCAACTCAAAAGTGCCATCATAGCTCGCATGAAGGGACCAGATTGGGTTGATAAGTGCCCTAGGGTTCTGTTGGGAATTGTTGTAGCACCCAAAGGTGATTTGCAATGCTCCTCTGCGGAATTAGTCTATGGTGGTCCACTTTCTGTTCCTGGCGACTTTCTCCCTTCTCACTCTGACAACTTTCCCAACGCAGCATTTTTGTGAAAGCTGCGAAGCCGTATTCAACAGTTGACTCCCACACCCATGTCTCGCCATACTGAGCAACATCCTTACGTGCCGAACGAACTTCTCAAATGTCAATATGTCTTCGTTCGAAAAGGTCCACGGAGACCACCACTAGTTCCAACGTATGAGGGCCCCTTCAAAGTGAAACAAACCGCATCAAAAACATTTTTAATTGATATTGGAGGTCAGGCAGAGACTGCGTCCATTGATCGATTGAAACCGGTACATATAGACTTTTCGCAGCCGGTCGAACAGCTACTGCCAAAGCCCCGAGGCAGACCTCCACGCCAACATTGACTTTGTAATATTGAACTACACAAATTTTTTTTTTTTTTTTTGTGATATTGCATTTTGCTTTTCCGTATGTGCGCTTTTGGGGGGGAACTCTGTGGCAAACGTCATGATGCTTGCCACATGGTTCGCTTGCTACAAAACGTACATTTGGCTGTGACGTCACATTCGCATCGCCCGCGAATGTCTACGCTTGTGGCTCGCGAGGTATTCTATCACCACTAGTTGGCTGCGTATGTCAACGTATTCCGACGTATGCGAGCGTGCTTGTGACGTACCCTTAGCGTGTTTCAGCGTATATCAACGTATCCAAAAATTTGGTCATACGCAAGCATACGCTCATTCATACGCACTAATGTGACAGGGCTTTTAAACTCGCCATCGCTAGCTGGGCTCTCCAAAACTGTAACCATATAACTACAGCATAATATTATTGTTCGAATGCCCGGAAAGATGCGTACTACACTTAATAAACTTTTTACACCACGTCATTATAAGATGATGAGATAAAGCTCCAGCGAAAAATTTGGACATTTTAGAAAAAACTAGTGGTTTATTATTTTTCCGTTTCAACGATTGTGGACCCTTTGAAGGGAGGGGCGGGGCAAATGTGTCCAATGTCTTTTTTCTTAGTACGAACCTGCTGCAATCCAGAGATTATTTTTTGAAATTAAATACCTTATGTTAAACCTGGCAAAGTACCTTTTGGCGGCCTAAACGTTTTCAATGATCGTATTTAAAGGCATTAGATGTGAGAAAGACATCAAATACACTGAAATAAAAAGAATAAGTTAGCCTAAAATTAGGGTAGGAAAATTGTGGGAAAACTAACGTTTTTCTAACTTACCATTTACGGTATTTTCTTTTCAAGTTGCTATGAAATTATAAACGTTTGATCTTCTTTAAAGACACAAAAAATGCTAATTTTTTCGAAAAAAAATCACTAATATTGTTCAACATGCGACATAAAGATTTTGCCTTCGTCCTAGACTCCGTTTTTTTTTAATGCCAAAACTTGAGCTTACAAATATACCCTATACGGTATCTCAATTCATTTTATAAACATGAATTTACAGCATTTACAATATCTTTAAGATGATAATGTTTGAAAAAAATTTCCTGAAAAGAAGTAATTTAACCTAAAAATATGGTTTGCGTTTAGAAAACTACTAAAAAGTGAAAATCGATAATCAGTGGACGTTTGCGATGAAACTGGGACCTTAACTGATGAAAGTGCGGCATTAAAATTGACCCTTTCTACGTTTATAGCTTAGCTGTATTCCCATTTACGAGTTTATCGCCTTGTTTCATTGCTACGAAACCGCTACTGTGTAATTAGCATCCGCGCTGCTAACGTGTAAAACTTCAAAGTGGCATTCATTAGTATTTCTAAAAACTACTATTTTTGAACTATCATTAAAAACTTAACAAAATGCAATATCTTAAACACTTTTGTATTTAAAAATTATAAAAAACTTACCAACCATAATTTAGAAAAATTATGTTCTTGGTCCTTGGCCTCGACCATTCGTGGCTTTGGCCTCCAGAAAGTCTGTCCTCGAAATCTCGGTACTTGGCCTTGGCCTTGGATTTTTTTTTGGAGTCCTTGGTCTTGGCCTAGAACGTTGTGTCCTTGACTCCACCTCTGAGATTTAGTTTAATTGGGGATTTTGTCCGTTCTTAATTTTTGTCCATTTCGAAATTTTGTCCATTCGGGATTATGTCCAATTCGGGATTTTGTACTTTTTACACCAACTCACTGAATCTTATTTTTTTGTTTAAATACCTTAGAGATAGTCCGAAAATTGATAGCCGAAAGTCATGACACGTAAACTCTGACTAATAGTGGTTGATTTGGATCTTTTAAAGAAAATTAACAATTAAATTTGCCATTTTTATTGAATTGCATTGGATTGGATTTTTAAGGCAATGTCTTATCCAATTATTTTTGAATTTGATAAACATTATAATAATTGTTAGAAGCTTAATATTTTTCTCTGCAAATTTAAAAAGCAAATTTTACGTTTATGAAGTACTTCAAAAGTAGAGTACCAAGTGAAATCGATACGCTAAATAGGTAAACATCCAGCACATATCCTGTTGATTTATAGAATAGTTGAAAAATAATACAAAATAATTTTTGGTTGCTTTCGGATTAAATTAATTGCATCGGCACCTACAATAATTTTCAAATTGATTAAAATCGGCCACTCTGATTTTGGCTGCTTTGCTACGTTAAATTGAAACAATAGCATAAAGCCATAAACACTTATGAATCATTTTATTTACCAATATAGAGCTTACCATTTGCTTCAATCTTAAAAAGTAGCTTAAACACCAATAATTCTTTTGACAAACTTGCTTTTGACATTATCTTAAGTAAGACAGATAAAAACTGCCGTGTTGTGTTACTCTATGTCTGTTCTGAACATAGACGTAGCCAGTGGGGGGGGGGGGGGGCAGGGGGCCCGGCCCCTTCAATTGAAATGCTAACAAAGACAAAAATGTGACAAAAAATGCCTATTGTTTCTTCAGTTTCAGTTTCTTATAACATTTTTCGCGTACAACAGATGAACAATAATATTGACGACCAGGGGGCCCAGGCCCCCTCAATCCAATTTTTGCAAACCAATTTATATGCGTAACCTGGATGAAATTAAGTTGCCACCTTCTAAAACTTGTAACCTCAGGCCCTAATCTAACCTTTTTATGAACGTAATGCAATAACCAGGGGTGGATCTATCAGATGGCATAGTTCCAATTGCTCCGTTTTCAAATAGTAAGACTTTTTTCTTAGTGTTCACCTGTATTTGGCAAGAAGATTTTGCGAAAATTTTTAAAGTACCAGGAGCCCCATGCAATTTAAATCCGGCCCGGTCAATATCATGGTTAGTAAGCGTAACTATGCATTGTACCATTTTTTAGTAACAGATTTACCTCCACCTTGCCAGTTTCTACGCAAAATATTCTTTTGAAAAAAAATCAGCTATGGGAAATGTTCATTGAACAAATTATTGCATTTGAATTGAGGGAGCCTGGGCCCCCTGGCCGTACATGCATTTTGCGTAAAAACGCAACTGAAGCACGCTTTGGCGCAAGATGCTAAGTCGCATTTCGCTGTTTCGAGAAAATCGCGTTTAAAATTTTCCAACTCCCAAACGGACTTAGCGGTCAAGTTCAACATACTATTGAAAATTAATTTTTACAGTAATGATGTGTCTGATTTGGCCCTTGTTTTTTTTAAACTTCAATATTTTATGTGAACAAATAAAACAGTTACAATAGAAAAAGTTTTCAAGAAACAAACTATTTCCTTTAAACCGTGGTTTTCAATAACGTTTGCTTTTTAAGCTAGACATGTAAACTTTTGTCTTTGATTAATCACAGTAAAACTTTTGGGTCGAAAAACGTTTACTGACAACCATGGCCGTAGGAGCTCAAGATGATTTGGGGGAGCAGCAAACTTTTGCCCGAAAAATGACTTGATGCATTGCGTTTCTCTGTCAAAATTGAGACGGTTATTTCTGCCCAAATTGAGGTGTTCTCCGAAAAAAAAGATCTTTCCTGAAATTTGAACGGTTTTTCTGTCCGAATGAAGGTGTTCTCCAAAGAAAAAAAAAAAAAAGGTCTTTCTTGAAGTTTGAACGGTTTTTCTGTCCAAATGAAGGTGTTCTCAAAAAAAAAAAAAAAAAAGAAAAAAAAAAAGGTCTTCACCGAATCTGAGACGGTATTTTGGCAATGGTGTGCCCAAATATCCAGACACTATTTGCCCAAATAACTAGTCCATTTGCCCGAATTTTCGACGTTTTGAACCGAATGGGGGAGCGACCGTCTCCCCTGCCCCCCCGCCTCCTACGGCTATGCTGACAACTGTTAACTCAAAAGTCAAAACCTGTTCCATGTGCTGACCGCTAACATCTTTCGTAAAAAGTTTACTGACTAGGCGCGCCGTCACTAGCTGCTGGAGACCATTGATTTTGTGTGCGCTCGATATCAAGACGCGGCTGTAACGTTTTTGGTTTAATGAGTACAATTTGACAAATAGTTATTCTTTTTGTTGTAAACAACAGGTTTATTGCTGAATGGATTTTTTTACAAAGTTACTGTAATATTAAATAATTAACGAAAATTACAAAAGTCATAACGATAAAAATTAAATGAAATTTTACGACAAAAAATTTGGGGATATAAAATAGCACTGTAATACATGATTAAACTCGCTGCGAAAATTGGATAATAGGTAGGCGGTGACATAATGGTAAAATTTCAATCATTTTATTACATGCCGAAAATATATTATACGCTATTTATTACATTTGAAAAATCACCCAGGCATTAACTTAATTCTTGTGCATTTTATATAGGCTAGAGAAAGACTTGGGAAAAAGAAATAATGGAATGAGATTTGAAAAATATGAATTACGGTATCTAAATTAATTTCCTCCCTATACTCATAGTGTTTTTTACGAAGTTTACACGGTAAGCATTTTACATCAAGCGATCAAGCTTGATTCCTTATCGTTTTTTTTGCGGTTTTTTAAAAAATTTGTACTAATTTGGAAGCCTCCTTTTTGACAAATATTAGCCCCATTTCCAAAATCAATCTTTTATTAATGGCTTTAAACTATTTTGGAGTACATACCCCTGCAAAAAACTGCCTCAAAAGGGCAAAAAAACGTGGCATTTTTTTATTATGCAGTTTGTCGGCATTCGACAGGCAGTGGGGCCCCTTGACGAAGTTACTAAAGGCAAGTTTGGTTTTACAGTAATTTCTCTTTAGCAAGCATAGCTTCAATTCATAACATACAACGCCGTGACGTATTTTGATCCTGATAAAGGCTCAATGACAGATTCCACGAAACCTATTTCCCTTTCGTGTAATATTCTTGTAATCTGATTAACGTAGCTCTTATTTCAGAGTTGTAAACAGGCCGACAAGTTCAGGTTCAAACCCAAAAAATGGTTTGAACCTCAAAACAAGCCCAAAAAAAATCCAGAAGTGAAATTACGTTTGAAAAACTTGTACGGGTGATAAAAAATTTTTTTTTCCTTTTTAACTTTTCTGCGGTGACTAACTAGAACAAATCATTGATGAATTGTGACGCAATAACATTAACAGGATAGTAGACTAATGATAATAATGTATTGATACTTCAATAAAATCTTTATTCAGTGTTGCGAAGTTATTTCAATTACCGGTATGTATTTATAGCGACCTGAAACATTAGATACGTATCAGGCCAAAATTAAGCCCGAAATTTTGTCAATCTTAAGGTCGAATCCGATCCCGCACCGAAAAGCCCGGCCCGACTTACAACTCTGTGTTGGTATGCACATTATGGGGCAACTGTTTATTTAACTAACCAGAATTTTGTTACAATGCAACAAAATTATGAAATAATATCCATTGCTGCTTTGTGGTAAAATGCAGAAGGCTAATAATATCCCGCAATTCTGTTCCCTCTGCCCCCTCTCCTGCTCCAAACCAAAAACTGTGAAAAATCTACACAAAGGATCGTTTTCTTTGTTTAGACATGCTTAGATTTGTTTTTCAAACTTGACCTCAAAAAAACTGACATCTTTAATTCAAAGCGGGGCAAAAATAAACTTTTGCTACGGCCAGTTGGTCGAGCGGTATAACGCGTTCGTCTCTGGTATTAGAGGTCTACGGTTCAAATCTCGGTCCGGTCAAATCGGACACAGTGTTGCCAACGGCTCGTCACCGCTGCGACATTTCTTCAAAAGGAACCGTGTTGTTCGGGCGCAATGACGCGGAGATAGGCCCCACAAACTCGTTACACGCTGCGGCGTAATGCAGCGAGTATAATGAAAGATTGGATTTGATTTTTGATGTAAATACTATAAAAGTAATACGCTCGTACGCTCACTTTTTTACGTTCAGTGTGGACCAAACGTAAAGGATGGTCTTTTTTTTTCGCGTGCACCTAGAAAATTTGGCTAAATAGTCACAAAATTTGTGCTCTTACAAAATTTACTACGATGATTATTATTAAAGTCTGACCAAAGTTGAGCTTCCGCGCCGAAGGTTAAAAAAATCGCACCAGAGTTGTAAAAGTATGGGCCCGAACCCGAAAAGTGATCTGAAGCTAGAACCAGGCACGAAAAAAAACGAATTTATGTCCAAAGATGTGTTCGGTTATTGCTCGTATGCGGTTGAAATAAAACTATTTCCTGCAGATCAATTGTGATACAATAAAGATAATTGAGTAGTAATGATCGTGTAATGCTTAGAAAAAGTCAATATTTTGGGTTCAAATCAAACTCATTTTCTTTTGAGAAAATTTAAACTGCATTAAAAAATTTTTTGCGAACGCAATTGTGCTATTAGTTTCCCTGCGCGCCTTGCTCGAGCTGTTTCCTGTCATCCAACCTTTCGATGACACGAGACCGTTGTTGAGCAGAGCCTGAAAAACAATAATATAACGTCATGAGGTTTAAGACTTTTTAAAGTAAAGTGGCGAGGTAAATGCTAGGAAATTTATCATTTTGCTTGTCATTCATAGTGCCGGGAATTTGGTTAATGAAATACGATTTGATAAACCGGCGTTTTGTGAAGTCAAGTTCGAAGCCAAAAATTTTAGCGTTGGTCCAACTAATTGAATGTTCGTTATCCAAAACGATCATGTGTAGTCAGCGTTAATTTGTCGAATCGTAGATGCCGAATGACCAGCAAAATGACAAATTTTCTAGCGGCAGCTCGTAATAAAAGATGAAAAAACTGCATTTGTTCGTTTTTCTTTTTATCGATTTTTTTTTTTTTTTTTCGGAAAAAATCTTTAGAATTTCTGTGGTGAACGGCAATTGATTAATAACTTTTAACCCCTTCCCGCCTGACCGAAAAAATTAAGAGAACTAATGCATTTTCATTAACAATTGGAAACTCTTGAAAAAAGTTCTTCACTTTGAAGCTTTTATTACGCACTGAAATTGTACGCGATGACGTTACAGCCGATCTTTCTTTACTCTCTTATGTGATATATGAACGAAAACTAGAATATGACATCGCAAGCGATACCCGGGAACTTCGCGAAAGTATCTAACTTTACTGGACTAAAGAACTTCACAATTGCGTTAAGCGTGTTTATGGTTGTTGATATTCAGATCTGAAATACATCCCTTTCGAATTTTTGATGTTCCATTAACTTGATCGGATTTGTGGTTTATGGTTTTCAAAATTTAAATGTCTAGATAAGGTATCAATAAAATGTCAATCAAAATTTTACAACTCGGCTTATTTCAAATTTTACGGAGTTTGTGAATTTTCACATAGCAGCGCAATTGTTAAAATTGCGGTTACAAACGAAATCCTCGTTGAAACAAATATTTCGACATTAACCTTTTGCTCCGATTAAAACACAGGAGCAAAACTTGAAAATGCCGGTAAGATTTTTGGATTTTGTAACTTACTTTATCTTGACCAGTAATTTAACACACTATCCTAAATATCAAATCTACACCCTCAACTAGCCCACTGCAACATTGTTTAAAAAAATATTAAAAATTATAAGCACATGTATGATCATTGAACGGTTCTGCTGATTTTTTTCAAAATTTAAAGCTAAATCAAAACAATGCCTGCCTTAGCAATTAGCATGAAACAAAATACGTACACAAACACAATTTAGAAACAAAAAATCAAATTCTTATAAATTTATGAGTGATAATGCTGAGTCTAACTTTACAATGACTTCACATTCAAAACCAATATTAATTTACTCAACTCTATGCTTTCCAGAACCCTTAATGTAATGTTTAAAGTCAAACTACTATTTGCCAAAAATCATCTTCTTCTTTTGCCCATAACGCTCTGGTTAGTTCATTTTAACAGCTTTGAGGTTTTTCGTTCTCAAAGTTCAACGGTCTGAAAAAGCTATCAAAGCTAGAACTTGACATCGCAAGCGATATGCGGAGACTTTGCAGAATTACCAACTTTTGCTGAACTTTAAAATGGTTATTTGATTGCTTTGAATGAATTTGTAAAAAATGTGGTCGTTGATAGTCAGACCAAAAGTTTAAATGCGTCCTTTTCAGAATTTGTTTCACTTACTTATATCGCTTTGTGGTTATTCGAGTTCAAAACTTAAATCTCTCGAAGTTATCCAAATAAATCGAGTAACACCAATCAAAAAGCTTGCTTAATAGTTTACGTCGTCAAATCTTAGCACTTTTTCCAGGTTCTTCGCAGTTTATCTCTCCGTTTAAAATAACATAAGGAGGTTTGTAAAATTCCAGCGACTAATAAGCAAGTTTCGTTACAACAACCAAACTTACTGCCATGTATGATTTTAAAAACGCTCTTTCGCATTGCAATTCAACATATCGTGTTGGTATACTGGTTGTGTCGAAATTAAAGCCCCCCCAACTCAACAGCATGAAGTAAACTAAAATGAAAAAAGTGCAAAAATTATGCAGATTTTAAAACAGGCATTTATTTTAGTTTTTTACTAAATCGTTCATGTTTTTGCCACATAGCCTTCATTCTCGAGTAGTATAATTTGACAAATTGCAAGAAAGGTGGAAAATCAAAACTTAATTTTTCCTAGTTAATGCTTCACTCACAAGTTGTCACAGTTTTCTAAACTATCGCAGTTTTCTAAACACCCTTTAATTAACACGATCTTTTCAAATGACTATCCAACATGCTTTTGTAAAGATTTAGGTTAGGTGCTGAAAATGCACCGGCATTTCAGGCTTTTAAAGTTTATTTATTCGTCTAATTTTCTCTAAATCATTGGCTATGTGGGTTTATCTAACTCAGCTACTCGACATGAAAAAAGGAAGAAATTTGAAATCAAAGATAGCTTAGTAAAAACTTACGTTAATGAACTTCAAACTTGTCTAACGAAGAAAACTTCATAAATTTTCATGTACGTGTAGAGGGAGGGACCCTAATTTTGAAACACGCAGTATATTAACTCCATTGTTTAGCTCTAAAACTTCCTTACTTAAATTATTCAAAAACCTTGACCAGAAGAAAAAGTATGCTTTCTCAACGTCACAGGTGAGAGTTTCGTGAAAAACCTTAAGCATGTAACTCAAATTCATCAAAGCTTTAGAGCTCAAATAGAGTATGGCATCGCAAGCAATATTTAGGGACTTCCAATTAGAATGTTGCGATGTTAGATTGTGCTTAAATTTTTTTTCCAGTCTTCAATCACAAACTGTTTGTTTATGATTATGTCTTTGAGGCTGATTTGTGTATTTAGTTTATGATTCTGTTTAGTTGTTATGTTTACTTTACTTTTTAACATTTATCAATTTCAAAAATTTGATCCATCTAGGTCTAGCGGTTTAAAATTTCAACAATTTGGTGGCCCCGTTAGAGAGATCCAATTTCGGTTCCCCGAAATTTTGTCAATTTTTATTTCTTCTTTTTATTGGACTACTACGCTAAAAATCCCATGTGTCTAGCATCAGCGGTCAAAAAGTTTGAATTTTGGCAATCCCGTTTTGGGGGAAACCCCCTCATTTTGGTACCTCTAAACTTTGGTCAAATTTTATCTTTCTTTATACTTTTTACCTTAAACATTTCGTGTTCCCAGATTAAAAGGCTAAAAAATTCAAATTTTGGAAGACCCCGTTTGGGAGAGACTCCCATTTTTGAACCCCCGTTTTTTGTTAGGTTTAGTTTATTTCTAGTATCTACCTATTCTGAAACTTTGATTCATCTACCTCTAATGGCTTAAAAGTTCAAAAATTTGGCGGCCCCGTTTCAGGGAAACCTCCCATTTTGGTAACCCCTAGTTTTTGTCAAATAATTTTTTTTTGTATTTGCCTACACTGAAAATTTCATATGCCTAGCATAAGTAATCAAACAGTTTCAATTTTGGCCGCCTCCTTTGAGTAGGAAAACCCAATTTTAAGACCCCAAATTTTGAGGTTTTGAGGTTGGGGTAAACGACCATAACCAGAAAAAAAAGGCGATTGATAGTGTGCTCAAAAATTACTAATCATTATCCATCAATATCGGTATTTACTGAGATATATCGATTTAAAATAATCAACTATCTGCCTATTTTCGGCCAGTAACATTTTGGTCACGTGACCAGGTGCTTCCAAACTCGGTTTGCGTAAATCATTTTTAAGCAACCACATTGTGTACAAATTCCAGCTTTTCACGCCAAGAGGTTTTTGAGTTAAAGGCAAATTAATAAATTTTCATGCCAAACATCATCGTTTTTTTTTGGTTTTTTTTTGTGTCTCAAATTACGATCATGTGACCTAGGAT
The DNA here is from genome assembly GCA_963965965.1 of Trididemnum nubilum. NCBI lineage: Eukaryota > Metazoa > Chordata > Ascidiacea > Aplousobranchia > Didemnidae > Trididemnum > Trididemnum nubilum. The sequence goes on along the minus strand of OZ014471.1, from coordinate 21,967,994 downwards.
TCCCAAAATTGGCACTCATGATGCTTTGATTACTTCTCATGTGGAGTCCAAATTTTAACTTTTTAGGTTTTATTGTTAGTTAGTTCTTAGCAAATCAATTCTCATCTGCAAAAATTTGCGAACAAAAACAAAGGTACTGCTTCTACATGCTCACGCAAAATCTCAATAGTGAAGTAACATCAATAAAAAAGCTATTAAAAGTTTTTAACAGTTTTTAATTTAGATGAAAATAACATAAAAATCACATAATAAAATAACATGTAGCGATCTTCAAAATTCTAGCGACTTTATTAAATCAGACAAACTTAACACTAACCACGCTAAAACTAGCACGCATTTTGCAGCTATTCCTATCAAAGTTGTAAGTCGGGCCGGGGTTTTTGGGTCGGTCTCGTGCCTAAAGTTGACAAAAATTTTGAACTTAATTCCGGCCTGAGACGTGCTTTTTGTCTTAGGCACACAAAAATTTAAACAAAATAACTTGTCAATATTGCTAAATTTTTCATAGTTAACTTAAATATCGGGCATAATTTTGGTCATCACATTAATTTTCGGGTTCGGGCTTATATTTTGGGGTTCGGCCCAGAACTAGTCGGCTCGTTTACAACTCTTATTCTGAGAACGCTATTTAGCAGTGCGACCAAAAGGCAAGCATATTGGATATTGTACAGTATATTGCATTACATCCATTATTTAGCACGAAAACTTTCTTAATAAAATTGCTAAAAAACTTTGAAGAGCAAGTGGAAGATTTTTTCAACGTCACAAGTGACAGTTTTCTAAAAAAACTCGGCCATCCAGCCTAAATCTCCCAAAACCATTAAGCCCAAGTACTTCAACGCCTAAAATAGTGGAATAATTCCATAAGTTTGGCTCTTCTACTTTACTGTGATACCAATTTATTGTCAAAATTTGTCCTATGGTTTGAAGGTCCATTTAAGGGCTCATTGTTCAATATGGCATTGCCAAGTTTGGCATGTTTTGTCTTTCTCTTATATTAGCCTACCGGTACTCTAAAAAGTTGATATGTCTAGCTGGAGTACTTCGTAATAAAGATTTGAAAATTTTAAGGAACACATTTGGTAAGGCCTTCTCAATGTGGCCGATTAAGTTTTGTTGTCTATAATCTTTGATTCATATTAATAGATTTAATTTTTTTAGCTTTTGTAGTTAATTGGGGGAGGTGTAAACACAATTGGAGGACCCTTATATTTTTCATTAGATATTTTTACCTATGCTGAAAATTTTATTTGTCTAGCCTGGATCATTAAAAATTTTGAAGGAGCCGTTGGAGGAGGACTTCCCAATTGTGACGCCGAAAATTAGTCATATTTTATTTACCTATTCTGATTTTACCTTGATTTGTATTTACTTATTCTGAAAGTTTCATGTGTCTAGCTGGAATGGTTGAAAAGTTTGAATTTTGAAGAACCCGCATTTTGGTTTCCCAAATTTTATCTTTTCATCATATTTTGCTTACGTATCCTGAAATTGTGATGCGTCTAGCTGAAAAAATTAACAGTTTAAATTTTAGCGTTCTCGTTTGAAGGAAACCACCCTTGTGGTACCTCTGATTTTTGTCAAACTTTGTCTTTCCTTCATATCAAACTATTATGAAAATTTAATCAGTCAAGCGAAACTGATTAAACTTTTTGCTCCTTTTCCGCCTGTAAGATTTTGGTCACGTGATCTAGGATTTAAAAACGTTGAGAGCCTCCAAACTTGGTTAGTATAAGGCATTCCTAAGCACCTACATTGAGTCCAAATTTCACTTTTGCACGTCCAGTGGTTTTTAAGTTTCAAAGGAATTCATAAATTTTCATGCCAAAAATTGCCGTTTTTTTTATTTTTTATTTTGTTTCTCAATTCATAATCACGTGACCTAGAATTCCCAAAATTGGCACACATGACACTTAATTTGACTTCAAATTTCAACTTCTTGATTTTACCGTTTGCTAGACTTTAGCAAATCAATCCTCATCCGCCAAAGTTCGCGAACAAAATAAAGGAATATACTGTACTATATGCGCTTGAGCAAAGTCCCGATTCCCAGTAGTCCAAGCCGCTGTCTAGGCTGATTGGAAAATGTGTTTATTGGATAACAAGTTCGCGCTGGCATTGAAAATATCATATTTTCTACTGTTGTCATCATTACGATAGGTGTTTGACAGTTGCTTTTCAAATCTGCGTGAATCATAATTGGGCAACTTTCTAGATTAAAGCACTATAACGGACTCATATAAAGTGTAAACTTGAACGTGACATCGCAAGCGATATCCGCGGACTTCGCGGCATTATCGAACTTTATTACGGTAATAGTGATCTGGTTGCTTTGATTGAACTTGCCCACCTATTTGAATGAATGAACGTGCCCACCTATGCTAATATTCGTTCTTTGCATAAAAATTTTGATAGTTTGATTGATTTCTGTGAAAGTCTTAGCGCAAAGCCTAATATAATATATCTCACTGAAACTAAGTTAAAGGATATTCCTTATGCAAACATTAATATTCCTAAGTATAATTTTCATCATTCTCCTACGCCAACCAATGCTGGTGGAGTAGCTATGTACATATCTTCGCGATTTTGTGGTACAAAACGTATACACACAATTTTTGAAAACTGATATGTGCGAAGATATGTTTGTAGAACTATGCAGTCAAGATGGCATACAACATATTTGCGGGACAGTATATCGTCACCCGAAATGCAACCATGACGGAAACGCAGCGTAAACAAGTAGAACCCTGGTGATATTGCAGGTCGTAATTCATATGTTTTTCAACTTTGCCGGATACGGGTGAATTAGTCATCGATGTGGAAAGTTTTTAACTTTGGGGTCCACGATATTTTCTTAGAATTATGTAATTTTCTTAGTCAAAATCCTTTTTCTCATGTTTTGTATTTTTACCAAATCTTGGGGACAAACGAGATTTAGTGCGTTTAAGGGAGGACAAAATATTTTCAGTAATTGCCTTACCTTGCTTGTTCTACTTTGTTCTGCTCTACCGTGCTCTGCTCTGCCCTGCATTGCTCAGCATTGTTTTGCATGATCTGGTAGCTTGCTTTGTGTGTGTTTGGGACTTGTGGGTTCGACCTTCGGGTTTATGGGAATGTAGTTTTACGTATGTTTTCTGGTTCATGCGCTTTATGTCTTTGCTGTTCGGAGCTGTTGTGCGTTCTATTTGCATTATAACACGTGATTTCCCCTTTAACTGGATCGTGTTTGCGTCTATGAGCTACAACCTACGCGCGAGCCATTCTCCCATTGTCTTAAAGATCAGAGGTGGAGTCGAGGACACAAGGCTCGAGGCCAAGGCCAAGGACACAAAAAAAATCCGAGGCCAAGGACAGCCTTTCCGAGGACAGACACTCTCGAGGCCAAGGACAGGAGTGTTCGAGGCTAAGGCCAAGGACCAAGGACACAAGCGCAAGTGCTCTCCAAAAATAAAAAAAATTTTTCAAGCGATCTCTACAAAAAAACGTTTTCCAAAAAATTTTTCAAGCGTTCCACGAAATTTTAACTATTCAAAAAGTAGTGCTGTTCTCGAGCAGAGGACAGGCCAATTTTCGAGGATTTGAGGCCTCGAAGCCAAGGCCAAGGACTTGACTTTCGAGGCCAAGGCCAAGGACTTCAAAATGAGTCCTCGAGGCCAAGGACGTCCTCAAGGACTCCACCTCTGTTAAAGATTCGAACTCGCAACTTCTCGTTAGCCGCCACAGGTATAATCACTGAAACGCGCGCCCCCCTTTCACCGTCAAGGTCGCGACCCGCTGCCTTGTTCCTTAATCTTGACAGCAACTTCAAAACTTTTAACGCAAATCTAGAAACTCAAATTATGCAATTGAACAAGGATAAAAAAATTTACTACATTACTGGTAATTTCAAAGTTAACATCGATAGGAATTTAACTTCCGATTCAAACAGCGATGATTATCAATACATGCTTACCAGTAACGGTGTCTCATGCGTGATCACCAAACCAACACGAGTGACCCCTAACAGCAGCTCCTTAATTGATCATATTTTAACTAATGATATGAATAATACAATTCATCCTGGTGTAATTCAAACGGACCTGCTAAGTGACCATTATCCGGTTTTTTGTGTTTTGTCAAAAAATGTGGGTTTTCTTAACCATAACAAGCTCCTGTAAAGCCAACGTTTAGAGATTATACAAATTTTGCTCAAGAATCGTTTAAAGTTGATCTAAACAACAAACTGATTGAGTTTATTAAAAACGACCTATCTACAGCTAACACCTTAGTTCTAGATACTATGTATGCAGGCGCGTAGCCAGGATTTGGAAAAGGGGGGGGCTATTTTGAAAGAGTGAGAAGTGTGCAAACGACCTTGACTCGAATTTTCATTGACCTTGAATCAGTTTCAGACGGTTTGTCCGAAATTTGAGACGAAATGTCTCGGAAAGCTCGGAAATTCAAAGGTTTTTTCCGCCCAAAATTAGGTGATCTCCAAAAAAAAAAAAAAAAAAAAGGTCTTCGCCAAAATTCAGGGCGATTTTTCTCCCAATTTCACAAGTTCAAACGTTTGAGGGGGGGCTCTTTTCGTATGGGGGGGGGGCTCTTTTCGTATGGGGGGGGGCTATTTTCCATTTTTCACACAAAATCGGCCTCAAAATCACAAAAAACATGCGATTTTGCGTACTTCACAAGCCAATGGGGGGGCTCGAGCCCCCCCCGCCCCCCCCCTGGCTACGCTACTGTATGTATGACAAGTTTATTAATATAGTTGAGCAAACAATCGACGAACATGCACCAATGAAAATCGCTTCGCGAAAGCGAGAAAATTTGCTTGAACGACCTTGGATTACTCGGGGACTTTTAGTTTCTATCAAACGAAAACAAAAAATGTATAAGGCTCATTTTTTGTCTAAAGATGAAAACTTAATTTCACTATATAGAATTTATGCAAACAAACTAAACAAAATTAAATATATCGCAAAAAAAACATACTTCAATAAGATATTTGATAAACACAAATCCAATCCACGAAAGACGTAGCAAATGATTAAATCTCTTCTTCCAATTGCTAAAGATTCCTCACCCACCATTAATAAAATTGTAGTAAATAAAACTGAAATTAATGACACCGCCAGTATTGCGAACCAGTTCAACACAAATTTTCTGAACAAAATGACACAGATCATCATAAATTTTTTGGTAAAAGAATATCAAACTCAATTTATCTTGAACCAACATCTCCACAAGAGGTTTTTAAAGAGATCAATTCATTGAATCTCAACAAATCACCTGGGCTAGATGGCATAACTGCTTATTTTACAAAACTAGCCAGCGACATTATTGCAGTTCCATTGTCTATTTTGTGTAATTTGTCATTTTCCGAAGGCGTTTTCTCAACTTGCATGAAAAATGCAAAAGTTATCTCTCTGTTTAAAACTGGCAGTAAAACTGAACTATCAAACTACAGACCAATATCACTGCTATCATGTCTATCCAAGGTATTGGAAAAACTAATTTACTCTAGACTTATGAATTATCTCAACAAAAATTCGATATTACATCATAACCAATACGGTTTTCGCAATGGCCTTTCCACAAGTCATGCTTTATTACAGTAGATGTGGTAACAACTACTTACGATAGCATCAACAAAATGTTATACACTCTATTGATTTTCATTGATTACAAAAATGCGTTTGATACTGTTTTTCATAAAATTCTCCTTTCAAAACTAGAACATTATGGAATACATGGCCCAGACAGTGGTGTAAAAAGTACTCATAAATTGTACTCAAGTAAAAGTTTCGTTACTGACAAAAAACTACTTGAAGTAAAGTACAAAGTACTGATCAAAAAAAGTACTAGAGTAAAAGTAGTCATTTTAAAACTACTCAAGTAGAAGTATTTCTGAAAGTACGGTATTCAGGTAAAATAAATAAACTATTCAATTGACATATATGACAACTGGTCGACTACCTTCACATCACTGCCACAAGCGCTTAATTTTCTAACTCTCACTATCTTCAGAAGTCATGAAATAAAAATTGTGCAGGTTTTTTGTTACTATATTCAAGGAATCAATTCATAAAATATTTGCTCAAATACTCATTCACTGCCATTGTTAAATTTATATGCTACAAAGTAAAAACAACATGGAAGTGCCTTATTAGAGAACAGCCTACTATATCGAAAAAGTGCGCCAAAAGTCACGCACCAAAGCCAATTCAGTAGTCTGCGATAAACTTTTTTAGGATTAAAGAAGAAAAAATTATCGTGAATTTTTTTTAATTGATTTTATTTCACGACACGTGAAGGCAGATAGAAACCAGTAGAAACATAACTGAAACTGTGAGTGAAGCACAGTCACACATTGATTGATACCAGTGTCCTGTCGCCACAATAGTAGGTAAGACTGCAGCTTAATTTAATTCCAATTCAATTTACTTGCTGCACTTTAGAAAACCTGCCTAGACAAAGTTTATCATGCAATTCCTGAATTCCACCTTGTTTGTTTCCAGTTTTACTGATTTATTCACCGTGTTGCCTTGACCAGAAAAACCGCAAAGTGATATTAGGGTCGTTGAGGCAAGCTGCCACCTCTCTACCATACAAAGGTGTAAGCACTGAGCAGCACATTATCACCTTCAATGCAGAATGTCAAGCAGGAAGATGTAACTACAGTTTGCAGTAGACTACCTATTTTTGAGTCTTTGGCTTGACTGGACCAGATTTGAACCCAAATTTTCAGCTTGATATACAGATGCTCTAACCACTAGGCTATACCATCGTAGCGGCATATTTATCAGTTCAACCCCAGGCCCTCAAACTGCTAGACACTGTTTTCAAGAACAGAGAAACTAAACATTTCATCAGTTTATTACTCAATGATGAAGTTTTAGTGCTATAGTGCTTCTCAGCTGAGGTGGAGTCCTCGAGGACGTCCTTGGTCTCGAGGACATATTTTGAAGTCCTTGGCCTCTGAAGGTTAAGCCCTTGGCCTCAAAGTCTCAAGTCCTTGAAAAATGCCCTGTCCTCGGCTCGAGGACACCAGTATTTTTTAAATTGTTAAAATTTTGTAGTTCGCCAGAAAAAAAACTTGAAGACCTTTTTTTCTGGAGATCGCCTAAATTTGGCCTGTAAAACCAACTCAATCTGCGTTAAAACCGATCAAAATCTGGGATAAGATCGTTGGATGTTTTTCCAGCCTCTGAATTAGCCCCCCATTACAAATTCCTGGCTATGCACCTGCCAGGATCTCATATCTTCACTTATCAAGAAATTTCTGCAATTGCCGAATCCTCCAGTCCTACACAACAGCAAAACGCGAGTGGACCTTTCACCCTAATTACGAACAGTTCGATTGTAAATACACCCTAACCTACTAACTCTACTCATGACTTCAGGAAAACTGTCGATTCGTTTGCATTTTATTGGTGTTAAAATGGTTAGGTTAACTTATGGTGTTGCAGGCTAACTATTCGGTAGAGCTTTGGTTCCTAGACCTGATTAAGAAGTTGATGTAAGCAAACACAAATCTTATCCTACTGTTTTATCGCTTGTGTCATGTCCAACAGCTTACAGGTACCTGATTAGAAAAAATGCAATCATTTCCAAAAGCACATGAGCGCAGTCAATCGTGGAACTTAAAGAAAGAAAGGACCAAGGGAGAATAGTCTAACTACGCGTTAACGAATGATTGCCTGCAAATGCCCTCAGTCAAAGTGCAGTCAACACTGCGGCTCAAATTTTAAAACTACTTAGTACTTTTATCAAATAATAAGTACTTAAGTAAAAGTAAAAAAAAACTACTCAAAAAAGTACTCGTTACCAAAAAAAACTACTTAAGTAATCTACTCAAGTAAAAGTATTTTGTTACTTTACACCATTGGCCCAGCTCTCAATCTAATTTCATCTTACCTAAATCACAGAACTCAATGTGTAGGCATTAACGATCGTCTTTCTGCTCTTAGTTATATAAGCTATGGACAGTGGTGGGCAAGTTACTTTCTAAAAGTAACTAGTTACAAGTTACAGTTACTTGGCAAAAAAAGTAACTAAGTTACAGTTACAAATTTGAAAAAGTAACTAGTTACAGTTACAAGTTACAGTTACTTTAGTGATTAAAAATTTGGACTAAAAACAGGCCTGACGGCTTTAACTTAAACTTTCACCAGCAACCACATGTATAGTCCAGTGAACACAGTGAAGAAAATATGGATAAAAGGTTATGGTTGATCAAACATGCGACTGTGCGTCCTATGTTGCCATTGTAATACAATAATTTTGAATGGAATTCATAAAAAATCTATAATTTGCCTCAAAGCATGTAGTAAAAAAAGTAACTGTAACTTTTTTTAGGGCTCTAAACTGGTAACTAGTTACAAATATCGTTACATCTGAAAAAAGTAACGAAGTTACAGTTACAGTTACTAAAAAAGTAACTAGTTACAGTAACTAGTTACAATTGTAACTAGTTACTGCCCAACACTGGCTATGGAGTACCACAAGGGTCAATACTGGGTCCCCTTCTATTCTTACTATATATCAATGACATCAACAACATTGATACTTATTCTAACGATAGTAGAAAACAGTATGCTAATGACACTTGTCTCGTAATTAATGAAATTAATCTTGACAAACTGAAAGCTAAAGCGAATAAGTTGCTGCTTAGTACTGAACAATGGTCATCGGCTAATAAACTCACGATTAATTTTTCAAAATGCAAAGTCATGATTGTTGCTCCTAAATTTAGATCGCCTTCATGTACCTTTCCAATTTTAATTAATGACATTCCTATGTAGCGTCAGCTCCAACGTAGCCACAAGTAAAAAGTGAAACTGGATATATGAACTAATAAGTCAACCTGGAGAGTAGCTCGATAGGTTGTTCAACCAAGCCGGTCAATCGCATTGAGGCACGTCCTTTTGACATAAACGTTACAATGGCGAGCACGACGGGACGTTGGAGTGGTGGACGCTCTCCCTTGCGCTGGTTGGAGACGTGGATAAGCCGTCACCAGCGTAAAGGGAGGGGATGATGTAGCGTCAGCTCCAACAGAGCCACAAGTAAAAAGTGAAACTGGATATATGGATTAATAAGTCTACCCAGAGAGTAGCTCGATAGGTTGTTCAACCGAGCTGGTCGACTGCATTGGGGCGCGTCCTTTTGACATAAACGTTACACCTTTACCAATAGTCGACTCCTTCCGATACCTTGGCGTAATACTGGATAATAAACTAACTTTTTCTGACCACATATCAAATGTAGCGAAAAAAATATCTCGGTCAGTTGGCATCATTTCTAAATTAAGACATTATGCTCCGACCTCAATTTTACTTAAACTATACTATGCTATACTTCATCCTCACCTGTTGTATGGTATTATAGTATGGGGATCAACCTATAAATCATACTTGCAAAAACTTGTATTCCTACAAAATAAAGGTTTAAGATTAGTTACTAATAATTTCACATTCCATCAACCCTTTGTAAGTGTGTCTTTGTTATATAAGCAAAATAAAATACTTAAATTAGATAGGAGTTTGCCAGCAAACCCAGTGAACGACCGACGCGTAGCTAATGCTGTGACGCTCAAAAGTACTTTTCGGGTACCGTAAAATCAGCAATTATTCAAAAATATTTGATTAAGGAACCTCTAGAAAAGTAGAAGCCCCAAACAATGTCAAAAAATATCAACGTCATCGTTTTTGATTAAAAAAAATTAACTCGTCAGGTTAAGCCAGCGTTTCTCAAAGCATGGATTGCTACCCAGATGTAGGTCGCCAAAGCTTTAGAAATGAGTTGCTGACACAAGTAGAGCCCTCAGTACTTTGATTATTATCTTTAATTTGTAGTTAAGCAAACGAATATCCAACATTCTATGAAGAAGCCTTAAAAATTAACTTATAATCTCTTTTCCAGGTTCACATTTGCGTGAGATGGGATTTTCGGCTCTGGCTCTAATAAAAGAGAAATATAGAAATAGTCTGGGTTAAGAGCATCCAATGCGTTTAGCGTTGAGTGATGTTGAGTCACGATTTTAAAAATTGTTGAAGCGAAATGGTGACAAATGTTGTGAAATAAAAGTATTGCTTTTTTGTGTTCTATTCTTTTGTAACTACTTAGTTAGGTCGTAGCTGTTCTTGCAGCTAGCGTGTTTAAACGAATTTGGGTCGCAGAAACAAATGGTTGAGAAACACTGCGTTAAGCCATTGAAAAGTCAAGTGCTAGTGAGACGTTGCATTAGCACTCTTTGAGTAGAAATATCCACCCGACGTCGTTTTGCAAAATACGTTTAAAAGATGAAAGATCGCATATTTGGCTTAAATCTTTTCAGCAATTTGGTTAACAAGAGAGCTTTAGCCCTTTTAGTCTCCCCTAACTGTGTCACTAATTAAAGCATATTCTATTTTCTCATAAATCCTCAATACGAAGCAAAATGTTTAGTTTGCTGCTAAGAAATCTGAGTTGCGAGTAATGTAAAAATGCAAGATTCTATACTATAACTGCAGCTCAGTAGCCCATTGCAGTTGCTAAACAAGCTTATTAAAATTGCTTTACCACCAGCCAAAGTGTGTTTTAACGTACTACAAAAGCTTCCAACTTTTAAGATAACTCTGCACTATTCCGTTCAACACCCGGTCTTTATCAAGTATTAGTGACGATCGGTGAGGGTCATTGGGGTATTCTTTGAACACCCCACAAAATCGACTGATCTACCTTAATTTAAGGCAACATACCTTTTTCCAAATTATTTATATTTTGATTAAATTCCTACTTTGTTGCTACAAGGGAAACGCTTTACATGTATACTTTGTCATATAGGGCATGCTAACGGCAGTGAAATATTGGAGTTGTTGGCATTTTGGCGCTAGAAAGTTAGCTTGTAACTTGTTTGCTCTGAAATTAGCGTGTAAGCTGTAACGCATTCTCAGGCACCAAGTGAAACGCCGTAGCTTTGCGAAATAAGAAAACATATAGCGCTCCGCTCACGCACTAACCAATCGCGTTTGGACGAACGCAGAACGTCACAACCAATGGGTTCAGGCCATGGCGACCTCAACAACAGGCCATGACATCGTGCAAGCGGGGGCTGTTTGTGGAGGCTAACTCTAATTTTGCGCACGATTGGCATTCTGCACACGGCACGCGGTTTTGCTCTATTTTGTCACGCTCTGCGTTCTCACTATAGACTCACAGTCAACGAAATGGTTTTGCGAACCGGTAGATTGGTTCACTACAGCAATTAAGAAGTAAATTTTGTGGCAAAGTTGTAACAGTTGATGACCCAGTTAGTAGAAAATGAATTAAATTACAAAAATAGAGTTTTGCTTACAGTTTAATCTACTGATCTGGTTTAGATTAGACTTCACCAATTGCATCGAAGAAAAGTTTGCAGGTATAAAACTTACTGTATCTGCCTGTATGCAGGCCTCTGGTTAGCTGAAAACATGATGCAAAAAGCGATAGGCTACTGTGTTTTAAACCACATCTTGAGTGTCAGTAGCATACAGGTCTGTTAGTTGGAATCTAATGAAGAACGCTGACTGCATTGGGACATCAAGCACAAGCTGCAGACAGCCGTCTAGGTAGTAGGTAGCCTACCCACTTGGCGGTTCAAAACCATATCGTTATGCTAGTCTTTAGTGTACGTTTTACCTGTTGCTGGCATACCTTATTTTTACTGTCGTTTAAGAATAAATGAGGATTATTGTATTGATGGTTTGCAGCTACGTCATAGCTTTTTGCCGCCAAAACGATTGGACGTCAAAATGCCATTACAAAGCATTGGACGTTACCGTAAATCAACGTATAATTCCTTCCGTAGGCATATTTAAAGAATTTGATTGTAAAGTAACACTTTTGTAGATAGCCTGGCCTTAATTGGTAATTACCAGAATCGATTTAAGCGTTTTACATAGCTCAGCGGATCTGAAAAGTTACGCTTTTTGTAAATTCTCATCGTCCATTGCCTGCTATTGTCCACTTTGACCGGTTTTTAGCTTTGGTTCAAATCGTAAATTCGGCCATATCCTAAAACACTTAAAATTCTATGTCACAGCAATAACACATGGCCGATTAATATTTAGTTTAAGCACTATTTATAAATAATATTTAACATCACTAGCTCAAGTTGAAATAAATGCAAATTAAGACTCGATCAAAGTTACACCGTTACACTGAGGCCAGTTAAATCATTAGTTTAAAGTTTAAATGACATATCTACGAAATAATTCAATGAAAACAACTGCTAATGCATTTTGACTCCTAGCAAGCAATAATCATAGCGATAAGCCGCTAATGACTACACGAAATGCAAAAAATCACCAAGATCCTGCAAAGTAGACTTCTGAAATTACAAAAGTTTAAAAATGCGCTAATTTTGTCACAAATAAAGGAGATGCAACTGTTCCATTATGGCGCCATCCATATTACATGATTCTAATGGGTTACTTAACAGCAAGCCGGATTTACGTCACTGAAAAAAAGCAAACAAAACCAAATTCTTACTAATTAAAATCTTTTTCAGTTTTTACAGTCTTTTGCCTAGCATTTAACTTTAGTGTTACAAAGAATCAACTCCTTTATAGCCTGAAAATACGCTCCATATCTTCGCTGTCAGTGTTTTTGCACGCATTTACACAGCACCGATTCGCGATTTTGACGTCCAGCGGTTTGGCTAGCAACGCGATGACGTCACGTGCAATCCATCAATATACAGTCTTGTTAAAATTGCCACTGCCTACCATAGTATACTGATGATTGTTTTTGCAGCTTAATTAGATCAAATATATTAGATGTCTTAATGCCTAGAAAATGTTGTGCTTACGAATGTCGCGCTAACTATGATTGTGAAAAAATTAACACTGAAAACTCTGGTAAAAAACTATCTGTGTATCGCTTGCCTGCTGATACTGAAGAAAGAAGAAAATGGATATAAGCAGTGCTAAATGCTAATCTCACTGTAAATAGCTATACCGTTTTATGTGAACTCCATTGGCCGAAAAAATTTTAAACAATTGAGTTACGGGGTGGAAAGCTTAGACCAAAAAATCCTCCTTCTGTTTGGCCAGGAATACCATCCTCCCAGATTTCTACTCCTTCAGTACCGGAACTCACAACAAAGCGAAGATCAAGTGCCGTTAGAAATTCAAAAGATGATAAATAAATTTGTTTTTGTGGAAAGATGCCAGTTTATTTGCGGTTTTAAAAGATGAATTAATTATCCAGCTCAAAAAGCTCACTCAATCAATTTTCGCCGTTGCATTGGATAATGAAACTGCTTTGCTGGACGATATGTAACTAAAACTTGCTAATATGAAGGCATTTCGTGACTCCTTGCACAGTGTTCTGCATTTAATTCAGGTACTTTTAGCTATGATGTGCTAATGACTACAGCGTACTTTTTACTATGCTGTGGTAATAACTGTAGATTACTTTTTGCTATGCTGTGTCAATGACTGTAGTGTACTTTTTACTATGCTGAAGTGGCGTACGCAGGATTTTTCAACGGGGGGGGGGGTTTAAAAATGACATCAACAATTTGTTCGCGATCTATACTTTAGCAAATAAATAACTTAGTGCAATGTCACAAGATGGAATCAAAGTCACACAGTGCGTAATGCAAATAAAGCTTTTCAAACAAAAAACAATCAAGCATTAGGCATACATCTATAATTAACATCATAAGGTTTGCAACTAAACGATCAAAAAAAAATTGTTCCAAACAAAAGCTACAAAAAACGCATATAATTAATTATAAACAGTACAAAGTTGCCAGGTGCGTACCCAGAAATTCGCAATGAGGGCCGTGTTTGGGGGTCTAGGGGCTGAGCCTCCAGCGCTTGAAAATTTTGCATTTTTTTTTTTTTTCAAAAATAACTATGAAAAATAATGCTTTTAAAACGTGGCATAGAACTTGGTAGCGCAAACTTGATTAAACTGTTTGCATAAATAAACTATGTGGGCGGTGGCTAATGGTAACATTTTAGTACTCTAATTTACTAGCTGGTAAATCACAAAATCATAAATTGAAAAAACTCACAAGCATTTACATTCTGTAGTTTATAGAGTGAGACAGCTGGGGAATGGGGGGGGGGCTAATGGAACTAGATTTGAATGGATTAATAATTAACTACTACTGATTAATTAACAAATACCGAAACCTCATCTCCATATTTTTGATGAAGCCAATGTTAAGCATTTTCAGCGATTAAATTTGCTAATTTTGGCAAGTTTTTGAAGTTGTTACTGATTTTTAAGTTCTATGGCAAATCCCCCCCCCCAAAAAAAACTCTAAATGTTTCAAAAGTGGCTTTAAATCATGTTGGATTCCATGTCATTGCAAAAAAAACAGGCTCAGAAGTGCTAAAAACGTGAGATTTTCTTTATTGTGCATTTTAGTCGACAAACGAATGGGGGGGTTGAACCCCCAACCCCCTCTGCATACGCCTTTGCTATGCTGTGATAATAACTGAAGATTACTTTTACTATGCTTTGCCAAGCGTACTTGTTGCTGTGCTGTGCTTATGACTATAGGGTACGTTTTGACTAATGTTATTATCTTAGTTAAGTATTGTTGCGATTTATTAGTGAACTGTTTGTGAAGGCTTTTAATATCAATTATTTTCGGTACAATTTGGTGGTTTTAATTGTACTTTGTGAAAGAGGAATGCTAAACCATTGAATACAACTTTAAAAATCACTAAATCAGCATTTTTGTAACGATAGAGAATTTTTGCAGTCAGCCTCCACAAACAGCCGCCGCTTGCACAATGTCATGGCCTGTTGTTGAGGTCGCCATGGTTCAGGCACTAAGCGAGAATCCTGCATAAAGCATCTGGTTTGGTAAAAGTGTATTTGGCGTAGTAATTTTTGTTTACACAAGGGGAACTTTTTCACTAAATGGCGGTCTGTCTCTTTTTAGTGCCAAGCTCTGTTTACTCAAAAGTTTACGATCGGATATGACATAAGCTTATCCATCACTCAATATCAACGGATACATGCTGTACACTAGGGTTGGATTGAAGTTGAATCCGCTTACGAGTTATTGATGAATTTGAATTCAACTTTTACTAGGTCAATGAATTTCAATTCAAAAATTAAAAGTAAAATGAATGGATCTAATTGTACGGTTCACACAGTTAAACACGTTTCTGTCAGCAATACTGTAGGTTGAACAAATAGAAAAATCTTAATAGCGCAGTGAAAATCCTATGATATTAAATTACGTGCTAAACCAACAACTTTTAAGTGATTAACAGCAATTTGTCTGTCAGCGCTTCTATCATCAGTACTATAAATACATATTTCGTAGCTCAAGCGTAAATTCAAAATGCGTACAAAGCTATCTTGTAATGTCTAGTACATATTATTTATTTCCATGAGACACTCTGCATTGTATTGGTCCCAGATGTATGTTTTTGCCTTTATAGCAACAATTCTAAACTACTGTCTCGAACAGACGACGATTTGTATTTTTAATTCTTCGTCTTACAAATATCTACTAAAAAACTGTTTTAGTTTAAATGAAAATTAAACATTTGGGGAATCTATGTATTTGGGGGGCTCCCGGGCAGGGGTGTCACCTCTTAACCATGCCAAAATATTTATTTTTTACAGACTTAATATTAAAAACACTTAGCTCTCTAACAAGTGATTTAAAGAAATTGATTAAGGAGTGGTCCAATTTTCGGTTTCCCAAGGGAGTGGCACCCTTAAACTATGTCACATAATTTGTTTAATATCATCAAAAACAGTTAGCTTCCCAGCTTTAGCCATTCGAAAAATTGAATTTCGAGGGGTTTATTTAGGGGAGGCAAGTTCTTGGAGAGGTACCCCCAAACTATGTCAAAATATTTGTCGATTAAATATCTGTTGATATGATAAAACACTGGCACCCTAAGTCAAGCCGTTCAAAAAATTCATTTTTGGGGGATCCCGAGGGAGATGGCTCCCTTAAACTACACCAAAATATTTGTCCGTTAAATAGCTGCTGATATAAAAAAAAAACTGGTACCCTGGCTTGAGCTGTTCAAAAAATTGATTTTTGGGGGTCCATTTGGGGGGTCCCCGGGGAGGTGGCACCCCCAAACTATGTCAAAATATTTGTCTGTTAAATATCTACTGATATCAAAAACAACTAGCACTCTAGTTTAAGCTGTTCAAAAAATTGATTTTTGGGCTGGGGATGTTCCCGATGGAGTTGCCCAAAAAAATTTCGGGAGAAAAAATTGCGTTTGCAGCTCAACAACTTCACACAAAAATTAGATTTCGATGTGTTGTGGTTTAGGAGAAGAAGAGCGTACAAAATCTAGGAAAAAAAAGGAAAACAAAAGGAAAAAAAAAGGAGAAAGAAAGAAATAAACCTCATCACGACCAAAAGTGGGTTGGTTGGGATAAAAGGATATCTTAAGACATACAACCATTTGAAATATTTTTTGCCGTACTTAAGCCGTTTTTGACTGAGACTGCTTTTTATGCCAAACTTGCGGGGCGGTTTTCGGGTTCTAAAACCAAAGTCACGTGACCTATTGCCTCGAAATTGTGTACAAACATACAAATCATTAATCTCAAACTGTTGTCTAAATTTCATGTAGCTAGAGCAAACCGTTCTCGAGTTATAAGCAAAGTCTGAAATTTCGCACTCGTTAGTTGGAAAATGGCCGAGTAAAAACAAAGGAACACTCGACGCGAGCGTCGGTTGTTCCAATACAAACAGCTATCAAGTTGCCAAACTCACTTTATGCATAGCATAGATATACGGTGCATTTGTCAAATATATTGAATAATAGCATTTGCAATTTGAATGGGATACACTTAAATTTAAGTTTTTTAGTAAATTACTCAGCTCAAAATTATTAAATTGTACCCTCGATTTGGATCATTCCATGCACACTACAGTGATATTATGATTGTAAAGCCTAAAAGTCGTATGCACCAGCGGTAGATCAACTACGATTCACGGAGCATTAGCGCTTTATCTTCTACTATGTTGACTCTACTACTTAAGCAAAAAAAGATACTTGTTAAAAAGGTAATCTTGAAGTACATTATCCTTTCAGCAATTTGCCCTGCCACTAATTCAAACTTTTCCCCAGGTTTATTGTTACTCTGCGGAAGGAAACCAATCCACTCCTGCGCATACGACCCTATAGGAAAATTGAAATTGAGCTCCGCGTCACAAACGGAGTTCGATCACACCAATAAGTCACAGAAAATGCATCCACTTAACTGTAAAGTTGACATTGGTGAAACTTGTAGTAATTAACCTAACATACTTTTAATACGCTTTAGCACGGGTTAAAACGATATTATTTTTCTTCGTCAGAAGAATCACTGTTAGACTGTTCACGGCTGATCTGATCACTTCTTCTGGTTGACTTTTTGCCAAGTAGTTCCACTAGCTCGTCGTCGACAAAAAGACAGTATTCACTGTCTTGTAATTTCGAGGCAGTTTTTTGTTTATTTTGAATAACGGCATTAGTGCCTTCTTTTGCTTTTGTAGTTCTTTTGGAAGGTGTTCGGTAGCATATAGGTAAGAAGCGGTCGGTCGCTTTACCTTTCGTTCTGCATTAAAGACTTTTAAATTTTTCAAATTTTGAGTAAATTGGTATTTGTCAAAAATATTCACAAATTTTATAATTATTGGGCGAGTAATCTTTTTTTGTTCTTTGTTGTAAATGGGGTGCTGTGGTAGTCGGTGAATATCAGCAAGAGCAATGGCATTAGGGTCGGGAATTTTTAAAGCTTCATTTAAAAATTTTCTGTACAGTTTTACTGTTTGTTCGCTTGTCTCCCAAGCAATTTCGTCAATCCCATAAATAAGGTAATTGAACCTCTTGCTGTAAAGTTCACTGCTAAGCTGTTGATGTTTTGCTCTCCTTTTCACTTGTTCATTTTATCTTCTGAGTTCATCAGTTTGTTTTTGAAGATCGGTAATTAATTTTTGACTTTCGACTTGATTTTTCTCAAGTTTATCAATTTGAGTTTCATTTCCAATTATTCTCTTTTCAAAGCACGTAAATCGAGTTTCTAAATGTTCCAATTTTTACTCAACCGTATTGAGGGAGCTAATTACGATATAGTCTAATTTTTTCTCAATATCGGTCATTTTCAGATTGATAGTCTAAGAATCTGCAACTTCTTGTTTAATTTCTGTAAATCTGCACTAAAGGTATCTGACTAAATTTAGTCCAAGAGCTTTCAACTTGTACCTGTTTGCTTTGTTAAATCAAAAACGCATTTCGTAAAGCGTCTGTACTTCACAAACGTTTTTGCTCAAATGAACTTCACAAACAATTGAACTTCACAAACATAAACTTCAAACACATTTGATGGGCCGGATCCGGCCCGTGGACCGTAATTTGCCCACTCCGGGCTTCGACTCTGTGCATGCCGAGCACAGTACATCGCACAAATTTTCATTGACGGCCACACGTTGCACGTTCAGTAGGCACGTTTAGTAAGCAAATTCAAACAGCGTACCAACGTACCGTACCATAACAAAAAAGGCATATCGTACCTACATTCCAATCTGTACCATTACAAAAAAGGCATACTGTACCAGCATACCGTGCTTCTTAGCAAAAGTTAAGGCGTACTGTATCGTACGATTCGTACCTACGTACCGTACTATCATCCTTGGAGATAGGGGCGGCTTATTAGTGCTCGTAGCTAATTTTTAGAAGGTTATCAAATTGCCTGAAAGATTTCCTCATGCAAAAAATGATCGCTGCATTGTGCTAGGCCTACGCTGTTGAAAGGAGTTTCAACACTGTAAGATGTCATGGGTCTACCACGGCCGGTAGAATATACCGGTATAGCATAGATGCTATGTTAGAATAAAAAGGGTGAACTGGTACTGACGCTATCAGACACAAACCTGTTGCTTATAATCAGCACTTAAATTGCAGGGGGGACGCGTCCCTCAATCGAGAGTTGGCGTCCCCCCATTAAGATTTAATGTCCCCACATCGAGATTCAGCGTCCCCCATCAAGGTTTGAGCGCTGGTTGAACAGACAAAAACGAGCCTGGCAGCACAAATAAATCCCACAAATACCGCCCGAATTTGATCCCAAACTGCAGTAAAAACCTTTTTTTTTAGTCTTCACTTAATTTCGGGGACAAAAACTCTTCAATTTTCGGTGAAGATCTTTTCTTTTTGGTCTTCACTCGATTTCGTGGACGGAAAGACAAAAATTCCATTAAAGTACTCATGTATTCCGAGTGCGTTTGGTCAAGGCTGCAAAAGCGTTGAAGCTTATTGTTGTTGTCTTCGTTGATGTTTTGCTTGTAGTTGTCTTTGTTTGTGTTGCTGGACTGCAGGACGTCGCCTCACTTGAGAGAGTTTCCTCAACAAGGGGCACCAGATGTAGTCGTCGCAACTGAAGTTATATCTCTTGCCTCAAGGCTGAGTATATTCGTCAAATGACCCTGCAAGCTTCTTGAGCTCGTTAATACCATAAATCCGGGTTAAAAAAAAATGTCAGTGTAATTGCAAAAATTTACCAATATAACAACTATGGTTTTACCATGTTTTTTGCCTTTTTATAACATTTTTCTAAGCCCACTGATTGACGCAGGAAAAAACCAAAATCACGATCAACTAGATGGGAGTTTGCCAGCAAACCCAGTGAACGACCGACGCGTACCTAATGCTGTGACGCTCAAAAGTACTTTTTGTCTACCGTAAAATCTACAATTATTCAAAAATATCTGATTATGAAACCTCCAGAAAAGTGGAGTCAAAATACTTGTCAGCTAAATATCTCCTGATATCATAAAACACTGGCACCCTAGCTTGAGCCATTCAAAAAATTGATTTTGGTGGTCCATTTGGGGGGTCCCTGGGGGGGTGGTACTCCCAAACTATGTCAAAATATTTGTCTGTTAAATCTCTGCTGATATCAAAACAAACTGGCACCCTAAGTTGAGCTATTCAAAAAATTGATTTTTGGGGGGTCCATTTGGGGGGTCTTCGGGGGGATGGCACCCCCAAACTGTGTTAAACTATTAGTTTGTTAAATATCTGCTGATATCAAAACAAACTGACACCCTAGAGTTGAGCCATTCAAAAAATTGATTTTAGGGGTCCATTTGGTGGGGTCCCTGGGGGGTGGCACCTCCAAACTATGTCAATATAGTTGTCTGTTAAATATCTACTGATATCATAAAACACTGGCACCCTAAGTTAAGTTATTCAAAAAAATTGATTTTTGGGGGTCCATTTGGGGGGGTGCTTGGGGATGTGGCACCCCCAAACTATGTCAAAATATTTATCTGTTAAGTATCCACTGATATCAAAAAAAAAGCATTCTAGCTTGAGCCGTGCAAAACATTGATTTTTTGGGACCCATTTTGAATTGCCCCAAAAAATTTTGGGAGAAAAAATTGCGTCTGCAGCTCAACAACTTTACACAAAAATTAGATTTCGATGTTTTGTGATTTAGGAGAAGAAGAGCATACAAAAATTAAGAAGAAGAAAAAAAAAAAAAAAAAAAAAGGGGGAAAGAAATCAACCTCATCGCGGCCAAAAGTGGGTTGGTTGGGATGAAAGGGTATCTTAAGACATAGGCTACAACCATGTGAAATATTTTTTGCCGTACTTAAGCCGTTTTTGACTGAGATCGCTTTTTATGCCAAACTTGCGGGGCGGTTTTCGGGTTCTAAAACCAAAGTCACGTGACCTATTGCCTCGAAATTGTGTACAAACATACAAATCATTAATCTCAAACTGTTGTCTAAATTTCATGTAGCTAGAGCAAACCGTTCTCGAGTTATAAGCAAAGTCTGAAATTTCGCACTCGTTAGTTGGAAAATGGCCGAGTAAAAACAAAGGAACACTCGACGCGAGCGTCGGTCGTTCCAATGAATTGCTGCAAAGTCATAAAAAAACCAAGCGATCGATCGAGCTGCTACAAGAGACTTTTGCTTCGCCAAACTGGCGCAAGTTTTTTTTTAGTATTTTACACCGGTTTTCTCCGACGCATCATGCAAATTTTTCAATCAAGTGGTGAGGTTATTGGCATAGCGGCTTATAAAGCAGTTGTGCCGTGGCCAGAGCAAACGAAGCAAGTACGCTCTAAAATAGATCGAACTTTTGCATATAAAAACTGATCCTAAAATCTTGCTCGGCTACAAACTATGTGCAATTTTTAAAGTTTAATTCACAGTCAGTGGTCCACTTGTCAAGTGGATAGAGCGTCCTCTACTGAAGCAGTAGACTCGGGTTTGATTCCTGATCGGGTCAAACCAAAGACCATAAAAATTGATATCACAGCTTCTCACTTGACGTTCGGCAATTAAAGGGACATTCTAAAGCATCCACCGTGGCCCGTATGTGGTAGACCTAAGACAATGGGCAGGTAGCAGCTTCTAAATTTGACTCTTAGACCGAAAAAGGTCCCTTCGCTGTCTTGTGGCCAAGGCAGCTTGGTGAATAAAATGTAATTACAATAACAATAATTACAATTACGATTCATTTTTCATTTCTAACAAAGGAAACTTATCAAGGCGGCAGCATTTCTTTTAAAGCTCGTTTTGTCTGCGACCTATTGCAGATTAGGCTACGGTAATTGCTTGAAAAATCTGATCTGCAGTACAGAGTTGGCTAGTAAATACTACCAGATGTGCTACCAGAATTTTGCTAAGAGGGGTGAATTAAGTTAATTTTTTTTGCACAAAAATTGCGCAATTTAGGCTCCATGTTAAACAAACTGATCCAACTCAATCGTGTCACAGAAGGGAGCATGGTGGCAGAGCCCCCAGGTGCTAGGCTACTGGGTGACCAGCAGGCGCGTAGCCAGAAATTCGCAATAAGGGGGCTGTTTGGGGGGTCTGGGGGCAGAGCCCCCAGGCGCCGGAGGCAGAGCCCCCAGCCGCCGGAGGCCAATGGGGGTCTGGGGGCGAAGACCCCAGCTGCCGGAGGTACGGGGGGCACGGGGTCTGGGGGCGGAGCCCCCAGCGCTCGAAAATTTTGCATTTTTTTGCAAAAATAACTTCATTTTAGGGCTATTTTGATTAAAAAATAATGATTTTAAAACTTGGCTTAGAAATTGGCAATGCAAACAAGATTAAACTGGAAGCATAAATGGGCTATTTGAGAGGTGGCTAATGGTAAAATGTAGTTCTCTTGTTTAGATGCTGGTAAATTATAAAATCGAATACTTCAATAAAACTCACACGGAGTAATCTAATTCGTATACAGTTTATAGAGAAAAATAATTGGGGGGGGCTAATGAAAAGAGATTTGAGAGAAATGATTAGTAATTAACAAATACTGAATAGCCCCCCCCCTATTCCTTAGTTTATAGTATATTTGTTGATCTCACCTATGTTCAGCATTTTTACACTTGCGATCAAATTTGATCGCTTATTTCTTACCATTTATCAAAGGTTTCATTTATTTGTTGGTTTTATTTTTGACAAATTAGCCCCCCCTGGACATATGTTTCAAAAGATGTTTTAAATCACTATCTAGTCCACTCCAGTGCATAAAACAGTCTCAAAGTGCTAAAAATGTAGTGTTTTTCCCTTTCTGCATTTTGGTCGACATGTCAATGGGGGGGGGGCTATAGCCCCCTCGCCCCCCCTGGCTACGCTACTGGCTAAAAACGTGGTATTTTCCTAATTCTGCATTTTGGTCAGCAGTTCATTAGCCCCCCCCCCTAAATAAATGTTTCAACCTATGCTTTAAAGCATTTTTAGTCTAATTCAGTGCAAAAGACAGTCTTAGAAATGCTAAAAACGTGGTATTTTACTTATTCTGCATTTTGGTCGGCAGTCCATTAGCCCCCCCCAAATAAACGTTTCAAACTATGCTTTAAATTAATCCAGTGCAAAAGAGAGTCTTAGAAGTGCTAAAAACGTGGTATTTTTCTTATTCTGCATTTTGGTCGGCAGGCCAATGGGGGGGGCTATAGCCCCCCCGCCCACCCCCTGGCTACGCTACTGGTGACCAGTGATCCCTGTAAGCGCAAAAAAATGCGATAAGTGCGAAATTTTTTTCGGAATTTTTTCACTACTTTTTGGCAACTGCGAACGGCGTTTTTTAATTTTCAAAATTACGGCAGTTTTGTTTGGCTGAATTAGAGATTGGGTGGTGCGCAAAATTTTTGTCCGCAAACTGCACCGCACCGCTCAGTTCTGTCCGCATACCGCACTGCACCGCAAAAAATTTGTAAACTAGTTGCACCGCACTGCAAATACTACCGCAAGTCAAAATATAATGGTTAATGACATTGTATAACACTAATACTGTAGCTTACTGCATGCAAAATTATAAACCAAACAGGTTGGCACCCATGGTTCACCTGATGCTAGTCAAACAATAGCTTTAAATAATGACTTGGTCTACATTGTTGCTTAAATAAACAAGCCCATTAACCCACATGCTAAGCTTGTTCAAAACAAAAGTATCCCAATCATGAATCTAACCATGGACATTACCGATATGTATGGAAAATATCACCACTTCCACTTTAACTGCCAAAGTTTGCTGGCTCCATTAATGCATTCATGTAAACAGTAACATTAAAACCACACTCACATCATTAATAGTCGTGCCAGGAATAAGTCATGATCATGCTTGATAAGCTATAGTGCATACAAATCTGTCCTTTAATTGTAATTTTGTACAACACAAGAAGGCTATAAATACATTCTAAGTTTCATATCAATTTAGCTCTAAAATTCTATAACTTGTCTGGCATAATAAACAACTTTAGCTCAAAATTTCTTAAGCTTAAAGTGAAGAATTGTTATGCAAAAGCAGTTTTAATCATTACCAGTACATCTAAGTTTTTGTTACAGGTATCATGTATGATATTGGAATACTGATAAATATAAATGAAAAAAGTGGTCTAAGCACTCAGTGCTTTTGCACCTTCAGTCAAACGGTATTGACATGTTGAATTTGAAGCAATGTTAGAAGCTATTATTACCAATTATGGTAGCTTATATTGATTAGGAATGGAGAAAAATATACATATACCATACATAATGGCCCACATAAAAGTGTGTGACTAAGAAAGTGCACAGATAAAAGCTGAGATGCAACACATCAAAATCAACCATAAATAATATTATACCATTCATTCATTCATTCTTTTTTTATTCTTGACCACCACAACAACAGCAAATGCATGGTTACACAATAATAACACGTAGAGTCAGGAAAAGGAAGTAGCGACACAACGTCAGACGTTAAGATATGCAGAGGATACTGAACACAAAAAAGCGATTTTTATTTGCATGGTTGCTACACCTGTCACACCAGCTCAAAGTACATTGTAGGCCTAATCAATCACAATCATCAACATACACGCAGGCACACAAGATGGAAGTAAAACTAACGGCTGGAGTAGTTGTTCGAATGATTGATAAAGAGAAAAGATAGTTGTGTTCTGCCTTGTGTTATTTGCTGTTCTGCCTTGTGTTATTTGCTTTGATTCTATCTCACTGTTTAAAGATATTATTTGAAAACAAACAGCATCAACTCTTTGCACTGTGCCTAATGTTCAAAGTCATTTACCACCAAGCAACACAAACTGAAGCAAGCAAATAACACAAGGCAGAACAGAAATTTCAGCAAGCAAATAACACAAGGCAGAACAGAAATTTCAGCAAGCAAATAACACATGATAAAAATAGGCAAGCCAGAATCATTGCATTGCAAGCACATGGTACCACACAAATAAGGTTAAAAGAGAAAAAGATACACTGACATCAAAATATGGGTCCTCTTAAAACAGTAGAACTCTGAGGCTACTTTACACTGTACAGGAATAGGTTGGCATGTGGGGTTGGGTTATAGTGATATTAACTACAATTACATGAAAGAGATTTTCAAATTATGAATGTGAAATTCTTTACTTACAGCTCAGATTACAGTACTCTGGTTCTGTAGACTCAAACATTCAGCAAAATTTTGTCATGCTATAATTATAAACTTTAATTTTCATTGCAATGGATCATTCAGTTCTTAGTAATACTCCTACTGTAATAGCCACTAGCTTACTGATCAGTGGTATACAGCAAACTCCACAAAAGCCTTGACTGTTGACTTTACTCCATCAAAAAGCTAAAATAGGCCTACCATACCAGTCAGCACTTAGCAGCAACCAATAGGCTGATGGGCCTATTATTACTGGTATCACCTACCAGTATCTGGCTACACTCAGTATTTGGTTACTTTAACTCAACTCACAAGTACCGGTACCTGCTAACAGTTTGACTAATATCAGAGTTATAAATGACAGGCTAGTTATATAAATGACATGATATCACCTTATCTGTTGTGTCTGGTGTTAAGCCTATGCAGTAGGCTATGCAATAGCCTAGTGTAACTATTACCACTGGCACAGAATCACCAACTACCACTCAGTACAAGTACTCATCCAGCCCAGCATACCGGTACTTTTAGATAGCCTATGCAAGGGAGGCCAACGATTTGAAAGATAAACCTAGCTTACCGGTAAACCACGGTACCTAACAGACTTGGGCTAGTTATATAGGAGACTGAATTTAACAACTGAGGTAAAGCTACAAAAGAGTGGCTGATTCCTAACCTAATCCTAATGCAAAGAAGTGGTCTCATCCTCCTTCACGCTGCGCGGCACTGCACTGCAAAACTGCTGGAATTTACCACGCTGCGCGGCGCGGCACTGTTGGTCTAACCGCGTACGCGGCCGCGTACACTGCGCGGCTACCATCACTAGGCTGTAGCGTCCGGCGCAACGCCATTTTTTCTTCATCCAGCGCAGTGTCCGGCGCTGTTTCTTCAAAACTTGATGCAGTATATACTACCGAAAGTCGCTGAAAAAGATGCACTACGTTACCTGAAGACCTTTTTTGTTTCATTTGTTTTAAAGTATGCCGATAAAGAAAAGAAGACTCTTAGCAGTCTCCTTGTGCAATGACCTTTTTTGTTTGTTTGAGATCGCACAAAACTTTGAGTAAATGGCATTGTTGTTTGTGATTTGCAACGGCATTTTCGCACAGACTTCAGCTGTTCAGGCATTTTCGCGTCTTTTCTGGCATTTACGCAGTAGATCCAAAATTAGAGAGAACACTGTTGATGACTTTTGTGATTTTCCATCAAAAGCTATTTTAACACCATTTTAATCACATTTCGCACTATTTGAAACCATATGATTATGAATTACCTAGGCTACTACGGGAAATTGCTAAAATTTAGAAGTTATTCAAAAGATTTGAATTGCTAACTTCAGCCCCCCACCCCCCTTACTTCAGGTCAAGTCTAAAATATGTTTAAATGCTTATACTGTTATATTTCAAAGTTAATTTTTTTAAGTGACTTGGCTAAGGAGTTTTAAGCCCCTTCACCCTGGTTGCTCCTCTGCGTGCTACCTAAAAATCTTGAGTGTGCTCTTAAAAATCAGGAACAGGTTGTCTTGTTTTCTTAAATTGGTTCAGGTCATATTACTTACAAAGGACCAGTAACTGGTGATAATTCTGCACGCTTACCGGTAGATACCGGTACCTCTTTTGTGTCACATTCGTAGAGGTGTGTTTATAAGACGGATTATTGCATCACATTCATGTACAGTAGTAGTTGCTACCAATTTCGCAAAGAATCGAGAAAATGTCAAAAAAGAATGTTGTGTTGAAACTTTTTTTTCATGATTGTCTGTTGTCTTGCTATGATACGGTATATTCCAAAAACAGCATTTTAAGTAAGCCAAAATGGGGGGGGGCACAATCAGCTGTTAGGTTGGGTTCAATCCCTCCATAGCGACAGCACTGTCTTAAACCTATGAGTAATTATCTCCAAAAGGGTAGTTTGGCATTGTAACAGTGTTGGGAACACTAAAGTTTTCACAAATCCATGTGCAATTCTTTGGTGAAGAGTCCAAATCCAAGAACATCAAAACAGAATTTTACAAGCAAGCCCGGCAGCCCGGTGCCACCAGGGAGCATTTCTGGGCTGTGCCCCCCCAAGCAAGAAATGTGCCCCCCCAAGCGAGGACTTTGCCCCTAAAGAAACTACCAAGCTTGGTGCCACTCTGCACTGGAACGTATTTCAGGGCCTGTGCCTCCCCTCCCCAAGCATGATTAAAGTTTTCTTCCAGGATGAAAACACGATTGAACACTAAGGCGAAGCATAAGATTTTGCGCCAAAGACCTTTATTTGGTCTTCACCCCTGAATTTGGGGGCAAGAACAGAAATTTGCACCGTAAGATTTTATTGCGCCCCGTCAGGCTGTGAGCGTTCTCCCCCAAATGAGAATTGTGCCCTGAAAGAAAGCAAACGGCCTTGAGGCACGGGGCGTAATTTGGGATAAAGACCTTTTTTTGGGGGTCTTCACTCCCAAAATTAAGGATAAATTTATCTGTGCTTCCCCAAATACTTTTTCTTCCCCCCTCAGTCACGCTACTCTGGCGCAGGGCCTGTTTATTAGTCTGTGTGGGACTAGGAGACCAACTCTGTGAGCTCAAGCCCAACAAAATTTTTGTCATAAAGTTGTAATAATAATAATATGTTGAAAAAGTTAAGCACAAGTGCTTTTCATCCATAGCGTTCCATTAAAATTGTGAGTGGTCAGCTTACTAGTTGCTACAAACACAGCCAAATATTAAAAATTGTGCAATATCACTCAGTGGATACATCTAAATCAGTTCATGGCCGAATGACAAAAAAACACATAAGACGGCAACAGCAAGGAAAAAAAATACATCAGACATAGTATGGTGTACAGAAACAAATTCACTAGCTACTGGTTTCATAACATTGCTGTATATTAATTCATATAACAAAAACTTTTGTGATTCTTCGTTTTATTTATTTTCTGCTATTAAACATCTGGATCAAACTTAAGGGGATTGTTTTTCCAAAGTTTGTCTAAACGGATCTTGAATGCATTAATGTTAGGGGCCATCACTACATCATCAGGAAGAGCATTCCAAACATTGACAACTCGTAGTCCGAAAAACTTGGCCCGTAATTGAGTACGCTGAGGTAGTTTAGACAATTTCAATTGATTTCCTCGAGTATATACAATGAAAAATCGGCACATTCACATGAAATAGATCACTGTGATCAACATCATAATAATTATGCAAATACTTGAACACTTGAATACAATCTCCTCTTAGTCAACGGAATGTTGGCAAATTTAAGAGTTTCAAGCGATCTGGGTAGGTTAAGCCTGGTAACATTTTGGTTGCACGTCTTTGCACTGACTTAAGCTTAATATTATCACGTTTGGTGTCAGGATTCCACACAGTGTTGTTGTACTCAAGCTTAGGGCGTATTAAAGTTTTAAATAGCAACGCAAATATGTCTTTGTCCAAAGAACGAATCAAACGTCGAATTAAACCAACACTTTGGTTAGCCCCAGAAACTATTTTATCTACATAATCACAAAAATTCAGTTTATTGTCAATTAATATTCCTAGATCTTTTTCAGTATTAGTTTGTTGCACTGTCATGAGATTGCCATTACTGTCACTCAATTCATAATCAATGGCATGCTTCCCGAGTCGTAAAACGCTGCATTTTCATGGATGAAAATCTAGTTTCCATTTCTTTGACCATACTGAGAGTTGGTGTAAGTCACTTTGTAATGCATCACAGTCACGACGTTCAGCAATTGCTTTGTAAATTTTGGTGTCATCAGCAAACAGTTTA